>VXBU01013300.1:184229-233837 GCA_013400315.1 Bombycilla garrulus
CCTCTCCCTCTCCCTCTCCCTCCCATTTTTCTTCCTCTTGCTCTGTCTTCTTTAGGCCTCTTTAGTGGGGTAACTCCTTTTTATTTTTCTCTTTCATTACCAATAAACTGTTGTCGGATACAATAGCTTAATTTTCTTTTGGCTTAATTTCGTTCCTGACCATCTATTTTTAAAAGAACTCCTGACAGTTTCCCACATTGGAATGCGACACCCTCACTTCTTTATTTGTGTTAATCAGTATGGCAACTCTAGGACATTCTGCACCACACATGCTTCTCAGCTGTGGGCACAATTTACTGTGGCAGAAATTATAAAGGAGATAAAAGCAATTTGCCCACTGAAATTCAAAAGGTAAACTGAGATAATGCAAGTAGATTTAAAAGGGAATTCCCCTCTTGGTATTAACTAGTTAATTTCACTTATAACCCAACCAGCAGTAAAGGCACAGTTTTTGTTTTAACAATGCAGAATGCTATGGTATATATTGGGTATACTGTATACCCAATCATTGTGTCAGAATTAAATCACAACAGAGCTTCACCTTGTCCCCTGGAGAACAGATTATAGGCCTGAGGGAACAGATGTGCCTGTATGAGAACCTATTGTGACTTTGTACTTGTAGACAACCTTATGATAGATTCAAATAATCACCATTATATTTGTGTGTGTAACTTTGTTGAAATTATAAAATGATTATATTATATTATAAGATTATATTCAGCTCCTGTTATATCTTATCTATTGTTATGATTTAATTATATATAATCTACAGCCTATCTATTGCAATCAATCTCACCTTGATGAGAAAGCTCCTACTGAAGCAAACACAAGAAAAAGGACAAAAGACTTTGATTACTGTTCATCATCATGTGGAAGAAATCCACTGGGTGATGGTGCAAGAGGAGAATGATGAGGACCTCCATTGGTGGGACATTTTATTTGGATGGTTAAACAAGCTGATACCTGATACTTGACTTGCCTAAGAAGAGAGCTGAGAGGGATAGCTGGTGCCCCACATTTAAGTGGGTTGTATTTGCCTCTTTTCAAGATGTGTGAAACATACAACCAATTAATTTCTAATATCCCCACTGGCCTCATATCTAGGTGGTGTCAAAATATGCCTGGCACTCCACTAACAGTCCACATAAACCAGTCAAGAGCAGCTATAAGTAAAAACCTGAAAAGCAAAAGAACAAGCAGAGTGTTCACTGTTCAGGTGGCTGAGTTGCGTCCCTGTTGCACCGCACTCAAGGTCAGATAAATTTTTAGGAGAGCAGGAGACCCAGACTCAACCCCACCCTGAAACTGCAGTGCCAGAACCTTTTCTCTTCCACAGCAGGGTCCACTGTCTGTCTCTGGGGCATTTTTAGTCTGCCAAAAGCAAGAAGAATAATTCAGCCCAGGAATTGTCTTTTAGGAACAGCCCAGGCAGGCTTGCAAATGCAGACATGACTTTGGTTGTGGGTCTGAGTGTCACAATGGCTCCAGGGCTGAGCCAGCTCTGAGCTGAAGAGACAGCAGGGTAGGTAGAGCAAATGCAGCTTTTTACCTTCTGCACAGCATTTGAAATTAAAAATCAACATGTGCTTGGCTGATAAGACTCCCTGCTTCACAGCTTTTTTTTTTTTTTTGTTTGAAAACTCTTCTTCAGTTTGCCCCTTCAAACTCCATTTCCCTCTACTTGGAACAGGGCTCATCTTCTGCTCTGGCCATGGCTGCCTGTTGTCTCTGCTCACAAAGTCTGTGGTAATTTTTATTTTGAAAGGTAAAGCTGTCCTCAGTAATGCAGACAAACATTTTCTGCTTGGTGTCTGTATTTTTGTGTTTTCCTAGCATTTACTGAGCCTGGAAGTGATTCCAACAGTCTTGTAGAATCATAGAATAACTTGGGTTGGAAGGATGCTTTGGCACTCATCTCACACGTGCCCTGTTCAGAGAAGGGCTGCCGTGGGTGCTAGGCCAGGTCACTCATGGCTTTGCTCAGATGAGTTTGGAGTTACCTCCAAGGGTGCACATTCCAGAGCCTCTGGGCAACCTGCTTCAGTATTTGACTACTTCATCATGATTTTTCCCCTCATAATGTCAAGGTTTTGGTAGAGAGCCTGCAGGGGTGGCCTTTGTGAGGAGAGACCAGGCCTGCCCTGAACGGGTCACAGCCAATGCCAGCAGCAGCCAATAGACCCAACCAAGGAATGGCCCCGTCCTTGGGGAGTCTGTGGCACCTCTGGGAAAGTGTCTTGAAGTGATGGCAGCAAACACTGAGCAGAAGGAGAAACAAGGCCAGGGTGGGAGGAAAGGAGTTCACAATGGAGCAGCAGGAGGGAAGAGAGAAGAGGATACTTGGGCAGGGGGTGGGTCCAAGGTGTTGCCAGAGCAGGAGCTGAAAGGTGCAGCCTGGAAAAGCTGCTACCAGTGAAGGAACCAGCCCTGTGTGCACTGGTCCCAGTCTCCTGCACTGGCCACTGCCTCAGCAAAGGAGCTGAACATGGCCTGGGGTGTGGGTACTGAGGAGCGAAAGGTCTGGGAGGGGGAGGAAGAAGTGTATGAAGGAAAGCAGGATTTTTCCTGAGGGTTCTTTGGGTTTTTTTTCAGTCTCCCTTGATAGCGGAATCTGTAATTAATACATTGTTGACTGGCAAATAAATTCATGGAAATTCCCTGAAGGAGGAAACAGGTTTTGCCCACAACTATATCTAACTGAAATTTCTTTGATACAATTTGTGACAACTGGTCCTTATTCTTTCCCAAGATACCTCTGAAAGCAGCATGGCTGTGTCTTCCCTGTGCCTTCCCATCATCACATGTCTGAAGAGAGCAAAAAGATGCTCCCCACCTGTGGTCATCTCCAGACTAGATCTAGGTCCTGTGTCTTGGTACATTGGGTGCTCCAGGACCCAACCATCATGGTGCCCCCTCACTGGTCTCACTCCAGCGAGCTGATACCTCTCTTGTGCTGGGGAGCCCTGCCCTGAGCACTGCAGTGACGATGAGGTCATGTGCTTAATGGAGGAAGATCATTAACTTCCTTAAAGTGCTGGCTACGCTCTTGCTAATGCAGCCCCCAGTGTGGTTGGGCTGTTGCCACCACAAGGTTGTGTTGTTGACTCATGTTCACACACTGGTAACTCATGCTTCGTTGTCTGGGTGGTGAACATAGTCTTAAAATAAAACTGTCATGTGTAAATTGCTATGAAATAAGGAGGAAGGGATGTCAGTGAACTTAGCACTTTTTAGTTTATCAGCTACATGAGTATTTATTTCCAAGCATGCATTAATGATAATCCCTATCTCTGTGTTTTATAGGTAGAAAATATCTTTGTGATTTCTGTCCTTTCAATAAATCCATATAGCCTAAAGTAATTTCCTTATACAACTGCAAAGATCTTTTGTAATCATGTTATTTGAAATAAAATTACATGAGACAGCATTTCATGTAAGTTTTCCCAATTTCTTGAAAACCTCATCAGGAATTCTAGCTGGTATGTTCTATTGTTTATAATACTTAGTTTACACAGGAGAAATGACAATTTTTCTGTGCTTTATTTCAAGTTATGTTAGTTCTGTTCTTTAGCTACCTTTCATTTCTTAGCTGTCTGCTTTAATGAAAAAATACGAAATCAAAATGTCATAATTAATTGTAAAGCAAAATAAATGTCACAGATATAATAGTTCCTGTTGGAGAGCTGTCTAGAGATTTAGTCCACCCTGTCCTGCTCAAGGGTTAGCTAGAACAGTTTGCTCAGGACATTGTCCAGTCCAGTTTTGAACATCTTCAGTGGTGGATCCTCCACAACTTGTATGGGCAACCTATTCCAGTACCTGAGAATCCTCACTGTAAAAAGGTCTTGGTTTGATTCCTACTGTAGAGGCAGTCAGGAAAAGTTGTAGAAAAGAAGTAGAAAAGTTGTAAAATCAGCTGTGAACACCAGTGTAGCTCTCAAGAAGCTAAGGACTGAATTTTTCTTGTTTGTTTCTTTTCATAAAGTCTTTGAGCTCACATGTCCATGCATGTGGGAAATGCAGCACCTCAAAGCCCTGCGTCAAAGGGAGCAGTTTAATTGTCAAGCTGGGGGCTGCCAGTGGGAGAGGTGTGCCCACTGTGCCTTTGACAGCCAGGATGCAAAAAATTTATCTCATTTTCCTTGGCCTTCAGGAAAATGCCCACAAAGGAATGATGGGAGCAGCAGAATGGGAGGTGAATTTCTGGTTTCCTCTAGGGGGGCTTGTTTGTTTAGAATATAAGATTCCAGAGAAACCCCAGAAGTAATTCTGGCACCAGGACCCGGAACTAACAGGTGTTTATTCGAGTTGAGGAGCTGCTTTTCCTTTGCTTTGGGAGCGCACTGTGACACTGTGACACTGTGAAACTGCCACGTGCTAGGTGCTGGCAGGATGAGTGGCTCCTCTGCATGATGAGACTGTGTTAATTAGATTTTTCATTTTTGTTTTTGGGAAGAATGAAGGTGCTTCAGTGTTTTAGCTGTCTGGGTGATACTGTTGATAGAACCTGTCTGTTTCAATTGAAGATTATCATGATGAACAGGATTTTAGCTTATCAGTGCAGCATACCAAAAAGCAAGGTGAGCTGCCAGATTTTATTACTTCAGTTCTGGGGAATATTTCTTTCCAAGTTGACTTAAAGGAAAAATTACTGTCTCCACTGTGATTTCATGATCATGAGGTTTCCCAAGAAGACTGCCTAAATACCTGGAAGATGATGATAAGATGTAATGTGAACATCATTCTACTGAGGAACCTAATCAACTTTTGTACTTGTACATCCTTATAAAGGGTTCATAACATTTCACTTTCCTTACTGCACATAAATGATTTCCCAAATTGCTTTCATAAGAACTGCAAAAGGTTTGCCTCTTTTATCAGTTGTTATTCCTAGGGAGTATGTTATCCTTGCAGTCTGATTTTTTTTGCATATATGTTTATAAGTTTCCTCATAAAATGGTCAGTCATTCAGAAACTGTAAATGCATATTATTATAGAGAAAAACAGAGAGTAAAACTGCAATGCCTCTTTTTTACTCCCGTTTTGATCAGAAAATGTCTGCTTGAAATTTTTTTGGTAGATTTAATTTTAAACACTACCTTATAATTTTGTATATTTATATATCTGAGAATTCTGATACTGAACATGGACTGAACTCCGATTTATTAGAGCTCAGAAACACAACACAACACATTGCAGGGGCTAATATGAGCATATATTCTGTTATCTGTGGAGGGGATGATTTTTCAAATCCCTCTCCTCTTTCATTTACTGGAAGGAAATTTTATACTCCCCTGACAAGGAAATTTTCTGCCAAACCCACAACTACTGTAACCACTGCCCTTCTGCTCCACTGTGTTTCTGTGCCAACAGGATATTAGAGAAGGTGTCAGGTTAATCCAGTCTCCTGGCATCTATCTATTTATTATGGGTGTGCATGTCAGGGTAATATCTTCTTCTGTTGCTGGTGTAAACATGGAAGTCTGCTTGTCTGGCTCTATCTGTGCCTATATATTTTTATCAACATGTGGTTTTAAACTACATTTTGTGAGCCAGAATATTTGCAGAGATATCAGTACCTGTTTTACATACAATATAGCAGAACCCTATAGAGAATTTCAGCTTCTTGAATTCCTGTCTGCTCGGGAGTGTGTTTCTTAGAATGCTTACATGTCACATGGAGACTTCATATCCTTAGGAAAAAACCCTTTTGATCCCTGAGTATTGACAGCCACATTAAATATTACTTCTTATAAATAAATCAGAGTGCATCCTGCTCCCACCTTGGTGTTCCCCTGGTACTTTAATCTTTCTTCACCCCTTTCTTTTTCCTCACTGGAATATGGTCCAGGGAAATCACTCCTGTTCAGTTAGCAATGCTCTCAGATTGCTAATTGTAAAACACAAATGTAATGCTGGCTGCCTTCTTTTCCCTTTACTTTTCTCAGATAGGAATTATCCTCTAACTGAGAGAGTCTTTTTCCTTCCTTTTCCTGCCATTCATTGCATCCACTTGGAGTGGGAATGCAGTGACCACTTGCACTGGTCCAACAATCAGCTCTCTTCAGTGCTCCACTGCCTGAGTTGACCAGATGCCATGGTTTAACCCCAGCCAGTAACCAAGCACCACATGGCTGCTCGCTCCCTCTGACCTTCAGCTCAGCTTCAGACCAATGTTCCAGCCTGTCCAGTGCAGCAGCACAGAAACAGCAGGAGTACCCTGGCCACCTGCCAGCCCAAGCACTTCTCTGTTATCAAGATGTTCCCAGGCACAATTCAATAAGGTGAGAAGTAGCAGAGCACAGCAGCAAGCAGCAAAAGCAAAAAGTAGTTACTAACTAGCACTAGGCTCTAACATGCAGTCAGGAAATCGAGCCCCATGGCAAGCATAGGTGCCACTCATTACCAGCTAAACAGCATTTACAGATATAAACTCAGTCTAGCACAGCCCAATCAGATCTGTCATTATCTCAAACCCTTCAAGCCCCGTGTTGGGCACCAAACAAGGACTTATCGTGGTTTAACCCCACTCAGCAGCCAAGCCCCAGCAACCACTCACTCACTCCCTCACCTGCAGGATTAGGAAAGAGAATTAAAAGGATAAAAGGTATAAAACTCATGGGCTGAGATAAAGACAGTTTAATAGGGAAAGCAAAAACTGTGCAAACAAGAAGAGCAAACCAGGGTATTAATTCACTGCTTCCCATTGGCAGGTAGGCGTGTTCAGCCATCTCCAGGAGAGCAGGGCTCCATCATGTGGATAATAGTCACTTGGGAAGACAAAGGCCATCACTCCAAATGTGTTGTGTCTCTCCCACCCCTTCCTCCTTTTTCTCCCCATCTTGATTTACTGAGCATGATGTCATGTGGTATAGAATATCCCTTTGGTCAGTCTGGGTCACCTGTCCAGCTGTGTCCACTCCCAGCCTCCCATGCACCCCCAACTGCCTTGCCAGAGTGGCGATACAAAAAGCAGAAAAGGCCTTGTGTAAGCCCTGCTCAGCAATAACAAAAACATCTCTGTATAATCAATTCTGCTCAGCACAAATCCATAACACAATCCCTTGTCAGCCACCGTGAAGATAGTTAACTATCCCAGCCCAAACCAGCACACCAGATCTCCATAAACTGCTAAAGGCACTTACTTAGACACTCATCTCCCACGTAAAAAGATCCTTGTACTGTCACCATCTAGAGTGGGTGGGCAGTTCTAGGTGAAGAAGCTTCAATTTCTGTGTACCAGATTAGTATGTAAATCTGCAGTTCATGTGCCTGTCTGCCATTTCCACGAGGTCTGTTTAGAAGAATAATGTGTTCTAAAGAACCGTCTTGTCAGTAAAACAAAATATTGGCTCTTCAGTTTCTTCTGGATCATTCTAAAGCTATGGAGTTACCAAACCAAATTTTTAGGAAGAGCCAAATTTCCACAACCAGAGACTAGTGCTGAATGGTTCAATACCCAAATGGAATTAGTGATCAGTGGTGTTATCAGGCTTCCAAATTTGGATCAGTAGTATTTAATACCTTTATCAATGGCATAGACAGTGGGGTTGAGTGCACTTTCAGCAAATTTGTAGATTACACCAAGCTAGATTGTGTGGTTGACAGCCCTGAAGGACAGGATGCCATCCAGAGGGAGCTGGACAAGACTGAGAAGTAGTCCCATGGCAATCTCATGAGGGTCAAGTGCAAGGTTCTCTACCTCAGTTGGGACAACCTCTGATGCCAATACAGGCTTGGGGATGAAGGAAATGAGAGCAGCCCTGCCGAGACAACTTGGGGATACACTGGTGGATGAGCAGCTGGACTTAGCCAGCAGTGCACTCACAGCCCAGACAGACAACTGCATCCTGGGCTGCATCAAAAGATGTGTGGTCAGTAGATTGAGAAAGGTGATTGTGCCCCTCAGCTTTCCTCTTGTGGGACACCATTCTGACAGTCCCACCCTGCCTTTTTCTGCTTAAGTGACAGCCACCAGTGGTGGTTCTGGTGGCTGTGTCTGACTTACAGATAACAACACAATAACTGAGGGCCCTAAATCTTGCTCAACAACTAAGGGCAGTTAGTTATGCTCAACAGCTCAGGGCTAGTTGAGTGTGCAGCAACCCAAAATACATCTGGCATGTAAGTATGACTATAATCTTCTTATTCCATGCATAATGGACAGCCTGGGCCTGTTGGCCTGTCCTGCATGGGAGTGAATTGAATGCCAGGATCTCCCCTTGAGCAGGAATGCCTCTCAGGTCTACTCCTCATGGCTGAGAGACTTCTTACAGATTCTTAGTAAGTGATTAATAGCATGCTAAACTTTGAAATCATAGCTCAGTGACATAAAGGATTGACTGTGCACAAATTATCCTCGAGGCATAAACCACTGACCTAGTCTGGGACTAAGTGTGCATCCATCTAAATTCCCCTCAGAAAGCAGTTTAGAAAGCAGTGTTTTTTTTCTGAACCTTGTGACTCAACAGCAGGGTGTCCCAGATAGTTTTATCTGACTCTGACCTTTACGCAGTAAAAAATCAAGTGTACCTTGAATTAAATCTTGTTAAACTGTCATCACATTTGCTATCAGACTTTGTAAAATTGCTTGTTTATATCAATAAACATATTGTTACTTCTCTTTTATGGGTGAAGTGCATCACTTAATCTGTGATACAGTCCTGAAATAATGCATTCATCTCTGGAGTCCTCAGCACAGAAAAGATACGGACCTGTTGAAGGGGATACAGAGGAAGGCCACAAAAAAGATAAAAGCAATGAAACAGCTCTGAGAGAGCTGGGGTTGTTCAGAATGGAGAAGAAAAAGCTCCAGGAAGACCTTGTTGTGTCCTTTCAATACTTAAAGGAGGCTTATAAGCAAGATTGGGACAGATATTTTAGTAGGGTCTGTAGTGACAGGACCAGATCTCATTGTTTTAAAATAAAAGATGGTAGATTCAGAGTAGATATAGGGAAGAAATTTTTTACAATAAGAGTAGTGAAACAGGAACAGGTTGCCCAGAGGGGTGTTAGGTGCTCCATCCCTGGAAACATTCAAGATCAGGTTGGACAGGGCTTTCAGCAACCTGGTCTAATTGAAGAGACCTCTGCTCATTGCAGGGTGCTTTGATTAGGTGAGTTTTAAAGGTTCCTTCCAACCCAAACTATTATATTTCAAATTGCTTTGAGATCTCTTGCTTAATGGGAATGCCTTAAGTTTAAAATTGATAAAAAAAGACCAAGAAACCAACCTTTTCTTCCTTATTGGAAGGACTGTTAGTTGATGTGGAACAGAACCTCTTGCAGAGAGGGAGACCAAAGGAGCAATTTGTGGGTTTTTTTGGCACAGCAGAACATTGCTGTTCCTCTCCCAAAACCTCCTTGAAAATCAGTACTTACCTGTCTTCCTTCCTCCGTTTTGTGACTGCTCTCACAGAGAGTTCTTGTCATGCAAGATAAACAAGAGAACATAATCCTGGTAGGGAGTGCCCTGCTCAGGAAAAAGCAGGGTAATTATCTGCTAGAGGATAATTGGGTCAAGTCTGCATCATATTCTTTCTGTTTTCATTTGCAGCATAATACCTGTGTTTGAATAGGATCTTCTCTGTGGTTTTGAAAGGTCAATACTTTTGGTTCATTGCTTGTTTTTGGTAGGCTTTTGTTGTTGTTATTTGTTTTTTCTTTTTTTTTTTTGTAATTTGAGAAAATACATGGAAGATGAAGATGAGCTCATGAGTTTTTAGGCTAATTTTCTGACACAGGTTATTGTCAGCCTTGTTGTCAAGAAATGCCATCTCACTTGACACTTTGAAGCTTTTCTACAGCCTTCAGAAGAAATCAGCTGTGGATTTATAAGGAAGACTGTAACCAGAAAGAATAAATCCATTTGGTGAGTAAGACTTTAAGACTTTGATGGTGGACACTCACCTAGGTGATAGGCTTACAGACTTTGCAGTGAATCCAGAAGCCAAAAGTAGGTGGCTGTAATCCCCCAGTGGGATGAGAAAATGGGAGACTCAGAAAGCTGAACAAGAAATGCAGAGGTTAAGGAGTGGGAAGAAGCTCTACCAGTAAACAAGAGGAAATGACCACTCTGGGTGGAATCGATCATCCCATGTTTTACAGGCTGCAGATGGGTAATTTTGTGTACCTGGAGTTAAGTGAATAGCAACCAGGTAAAGAGGTGCCAACTTTTTCAATAGCCTCTTATTGCCTACAGCCACCTCCAGGAAGGGTTGAGTGCCTTTGAGTGCTTTTAACTGAGTGGCTGCATAAGGATGTTAAAAAGGGTGTCAAGAGGGGAAGCACAATTGCTTGGCTCTGCAACCTATCAGCTAGGGTACTCATTTGGGAGGTGAAAAGGACTGATTCTGCTTCTGAATCAAGACAGCTTGTTTATCTGAAACAGCTACTGCCTCCATTAGCAAAATAATTTGGTGTAGATGGTTCAAAGTCTTCCTGGTGATTCCCTTGTGATTAGGTGTGTAGATGACAGAGAACCTCATTATGGTGAGCAATTTATTAGCTCTGGCTAAAGGCTGAAAATGTGTCACCGTCTTCAGTGCCCACAAAGCTAAATGAGATGAAAGTCATCAGTGCTATGCTTTGAAACAATCTACATGTGTTGGCTATACTCTGGGCCTGTAAGACCAGATTGAATTCACAGGAGTGTCTAGTGTGTCTCTGGAATCTCATAGGCTCACTAGAACAGGATGCTTACTTTTTCAACACATAGAATTTTTGGGTGCTAACAGGATGGCAACAACAGGATCTCAAGGATCTTCTAAGTTGAAGACAGAGGTATCGTATCAGTTCACATTCTGGTCTGCTGGGTGAGCAAGTCTAGACATCTTTTTGTTGGTTTGGTTTTGCTTTTAATTAAATTTGTTTCCCAAACACTCTCTGAAATCCTGAGGTAGCTCTTGAAATCTTTATTTGGATATAGTCCATATTGCCTTCCTGTTGACAATGGTAGATGAATATGTTTTGTAAGATGTTTTTAATCAGACAACAAAAGTAATCTTTGTTGGAATGCAGCATGGAATACAGAAAATAAAAGGGTCATTGCATGCTGGTATCTACACCACAGTTTATCCTCTTTAGTAATTTTTCTACTTCCATTACAAATGTGTTTTGGAGCTTCATTTCAACTTCCCAGTTTTCACAGAACTCCATTGACAAGTTTAAAGCTCCTGCTTAAACAGGAGAGTTGAATCAGGTGATCTTCATAGGTCCCTTCCAATCCAAACCATTCTGTGATTCTATGAAAACTTGCATTTCCCAGAACTTTTGTTGGCATGCAATTAGTCTTACCTGCAGGGAAGCAAGCACTCAGGTGGACAGAAGAGTCACCAATAGTCTTTCTCCTGGGCTGTTGTTCACCTTTTGTTCCCTGTGTTGGTGATTGTGCTGTAAAGAATTATTAATAAATACTGGAACAGTACCCTGAATTGCAAATGTCTGAGTGGATCCAAGTTTACTTTGCAAGGAGCCTACAACACGTATTACATTTTAGGAATACTTCTGTTAGTGAGAAGCTCTGTTTCTTAGTCTGCACTTCTTAGTCCCAGAGGTATCTCTACATTTGCGTGAACAGGTGTAAGCTGACTGCTTTTTTTCACTGTGAGTATGAATGTCTGTAATTATATATCTGAGATCCTGCAAGGATTTTTTATTTCCTTTCTCTTTCAAAAGGATTATTTAATTCCTTTGACTTTACTTATCTCTCAGTTGGCTAACATTAACCATTTGCACTTCATGACCTGGTATATGCCTGGGAGGTGTGCATGCCTTGTGTGTCAATGTATGTGAAGTTTATTAAAGTAGTTAAATAGGTTATTGCTGCCTACAAGACTAAAAAAGCGAGCTGGACATTTGGCCAGCTTGGGGCTCCCTTCAGTAATACCTATGTGTATTTAAACAGAGTTACATGGTTGTCTCACCACTTGCATAAGACCCTTGTGAATTGCCAGAAGATGCAATATCTGTGAAAACTTGTTTGCTATCTGTAATCCTGTAAAAGCCCGCCAATCTGCAAAGACTGATACATGCTCTCAAGTTGAGGGCTGCTAACAGGTTTATAGGGACCAGGAAGAAAACCAGCTTTTCTTAAAGGAACAGTTTTGAGTTGATCGAGCTATTTTTTGAGGCCTCAGGCTACAATTTATCAGCTGTCAAAACAGAGAGCTTCTGCCTTACTTTATATTGTTTTGCTGGCAGGCTAGAATAAAATGTACACAATTTATTTTTGCATTAAAATTCTTCATTGTTCATTAATTTAATACAGGAGAAAAGTATAAATTATCTGCTCTTGAATATTAAGGGAAGTCAGTGAGGCATGCAGGAGTGGCAATGGTAAGGTGCACGGCTGATCGTAGATCAAAGGGTACAGGGGGTTCCTGGTGCCAGGGACACCCAAGAGAGGGCAGGGAACTCCTGCCTGCAGCCAGCAGCTCTTGTGGGAGAGGCTTCTGCAGTTCAGGCCTTGCCAGGAGCAACTGGGAGAGACTGAGATGGCCGTGGGGAGCAGTGTGACCAGGATGGGCAGATGGGGATCGAGAGGGCAAACAGGGTTCGAGAGAGTGCAGCAGTTTGCACAGAAGGGCGTGTGAGAAGGGCTGTGCACCCTGCCTGTGGGCCCACAGCCCAGGGAAGTGCTCTAAGTCTCTGCCATAATGGTGGGCACATGCCTCAGATATAAACATAGTGTTTCTACAGAGAAAGCCTCTGAGATGTTTGAGGCTTCCATGCAGATGGGACTGGTAAGAAAGGAGACTTCAGTAGAAGCAGTAGGTTGCAATGGGTGACCACACTCTTCTCCAGGAGAAAAGGTAAATGTCTGCAAAAGATGTGCACAGAGTGTGGCATCAGCTGGCTGAGTTACAGGAAACAGTTAAAAGGCTGTGCAGTACTAGAGAGGCTGAGATGGAGAGAGATAAGTCATTTCAGAACCACATACCCCTAGCAGATAATACAGAGAATGTGACATCTTTGACCCTCGTGACCCCTTCAACCCAAGACACCCACAAAAGCCTCATTCTCCACCCTCCAGCATTGCAACCAAAACCAGATATGACGCTTTAACTGCTGTCAACGCACATGAACAAGGTCTGCAAGGAGAAACTTTACCAGCAGCAGGCAGTGGATACCACAGAAGGAAATGACAAATACTTGTAGTGGGTGACGCACTGTTAGGGGGTATCGAGACATCCAGCTGCTGGCCTGAGAACAGATTATTCTTTGATGATTTTGGGAGGGATGAAATCTACTTCTCTGGAAACGGAAGGGCAATATTGCAGGCTGGACAACTTGGTGAGCTCGGCTTTAATCCGAAGACTCTGGGGGTGGGGTCCGAAGTGGCAACATGTACACCATTGCAATCAGCTGTGAAATCACAGAATCACTAGGTTGAAAGAGACCTTCAAGATCATCAAGTCCAACCCGTGCCCAACTCCTCAACTAAACCGTGGTTTCGAGTGCCACGTCCAGTCTTTTTTTAAACACATCCAGGGATGGTGACTCCACCACCTCCCTGGGCAGCCAATCCAGTACTTTATTACCCTTTCGATGCAGAACTTTTTCCTAATACCCAACCTGTATTTCCCTTGATGCAGCTTGAGACTGTGTCCCCTCATTCTGTCAGTTGTTGTCTGGGAAAAGAGACCAACCCCCACCTGATACAGCCACCCTTCAGGGAACTGTAGAGTGATAAGGTCACCCCTGAGTCCCCTCTTTTCCAGGCTAAACTACTCCAGCTCCCTCAGTCGATCCTCACAGGGTTTGTGTTCCCAGCTCCTCACCAGCCTCGTTGCCTCCTCTGGACGCGCTCAAGGGTCTCAACGTCCTTCCTAAACTGAGGGACGCAGAACTGGACACAGCACTCACCAATGCTGAGTACAGGGGCAGAATGACCTCCCTGCTCCTGCTGGCCACACTGTTCCTGACACAGGCCAGGGGCCATTGGCCTTCATGGCCACCAGGGCACACTGCTGTTCAGCTGGCTGTCCATCAGTACCCCCAGGCCCCTTTCTGCCTCAGCACTGTCCAGCCACACCATCCTCAACCTGTAACACTGCAGGGGTTATTGTGGCCAAAATGCAGGACTCAGCATTTGGACTCATTAAACTTCCTCCTATTGGACTTTGCCCATCCATCCAACTGTTCCAGGTCTCCCTGCAGAGCCCTCTTACTTTCCAATGGATTGACATACACTCCCAGCTTAGTGTCATCTGCAAATTTACTAATAAAAGACTTGATACCCTCATCCATGTCACCAATAAAAGTATTGAACAGAACTGGCTCCAGCACAGATTCCTGAGGGACACCACTGGTGAAAGGCCTCAGCTGGATGCAGCACCATCCCCACCACTCTCTGGGCCCGGCCATCCAGCCAGTTCCTAACCCAGCAAAGAGTGCTCCTGTCCACACCATGGGCTGCCAGCTTTTCCAGGAGTGTGCTGTGGGAGACAGTGTCAAAGGCCTTGCTGAAGTCCAGGCACACAACATCCACAGCCTTACCTGCATCCACCAGGCAGGTAACCTGGTCATAAAAGGAGATCAGTTTGGACAAACATGACCTACTCCTCCTAAAGCCGTGCTGGCTGGGTCTGATACCCTGGCCATGCTGTAAGCTCTGTGTGATGACACTCAATATAAACTGTTCCATTACCTTACTGGGTACTGAGGTCAGGCTAACTGGCCTATAATTACTAGGATCCTCATTCCCACTCTTTTTATGAATGGGTGTCACATTGGTCAGCTTCCAGTCATCTGGAACCTCACCAGTGAGCCAGGACTGTTGGTAGATGATGGAGAGTGGCTTTGCAATCTCATCTGCCAGCTCCCTCATCACAGTGGGATGGAGCTCATCTGGTCCCATAGATTTATGAATATCTAAGCAGCTCAGCAGCTCTCTGACTGCCTCCTCTTGGATAACGGGGGACCATTCTGCTCCCCAGCACCACCAATCCACCCAAGAGGACAATTGTCCTGGAGGCAAGTCATCTTTTCACTAAAAGCTGAGGCAAAGAAGGCGTTAAGCACCTCTGCCTTCTCCTCATCTGCAGTTACTAAGTTCCCACCTGCATCTAATAAAGAACCAATATCAGTCTTACCCATCCTTTTACTAGTGATATACTTATAAAAACTTTTTTATTATCCTTAACAGAAGTCACCTTTGAAGTTCAAGCTGAGATTTGGCCCCACTATTTTTTTCCTACATGCTCTAGCAACACCCTTAAAAGCTTCATGAGAGACCTGACCGTCCTTCCAAAGATGATACATCCTCTTTTTATTCCTAACTGCCTCCAAAACCTCATTGCCCAGCCAAGCTGGACGTTTGCCTTGTCGACTCATCTTTCAGTACATAGAGACAGTGTGTTCCAGTGCCCTCAAGATCTCTGCTCTGAAGCATGCCCCTCTTTTCTGAACTCCTTTGTTTTTAAGCACTGCTTCCCAAGGAACTCTCTGAATAAGTCTCCTAAACAGGGCAAAGTCTGCCCTCCCTGAGTCCAATATAAAAGCCTTATTGATGTTCCTCCTGATTTCACGAAATATCAAACCAACAGATTAGAGATGAATTTTCCTTGTTTGCCTGGCCAGATAGAACCAGAAGGCAGCCACCTGATGCCTCAAGTGTGTGTTGATCAGTGCACACTGTCTGGGGACAAACAGGAGGAACTGGAACTTCGTGCATCAGTTAGAAAGTTACAATATTACAGGAATAACTGAACCACGGTGGGACAGCTCACATGACTAAAGAATTATGATGGATGGCAATAGACTGTTTCATAAGGACAGGCAGGGATGAAGAGGAAAATGATTCATGCAGTATGATAAGAAAAACCAAGGTATGTAGAGGTCAACTACAGCAACTGAGATTCTGGTTGGACAGAAGATGAACATTTTTCACAGCAAGGACAACCAGTCATTGGAATAGTCTCACCAGGAAAGTAGAATTCCCCAGTTTTGACACTTTTAAGATTCAGCTGGAGAGGGTGCTGGGCCATCTGGTGCTTTTTCTAGAAAAGATTGCAGCAGATGATCCTTGAGATCCCTTCCGACCTGGTATTCTATGATACTATGAAACTGCTTATCTGTATTTACTATAAAGGCTACACATGGCTCAAGGCTAGTTATATCTTTTTCTTTCCTTTGTTATGGTTTGTTTGGTTTTTTCTTTGTTCTTTTTTTTTTTTTGTATACTTATTTATGCCCAGTTATGTTCCATCTTTTTTAAAAATTAACAGGAATAAAAAAAATTATAAAATACAATAAAAATATAAAAAATAATCTTTAACATCTAAATATAAACCTTGATACCCGATGCAGTCACTCAATTGTGGAATTTTCAGGGGAACCTTTTTGACATAGCTGAATGCAGTGCCATGTATCAGGAATAGAGGAAGAGGGGATTTGACAGGATGTGGTATTTCCTTCTGAGATGCTGCAATTCTGAAAAGCAAATTGAAAGTCCTGTTAGATAATAAACTTATTTCACATCTCAGATTAAGTGTATGGAAAACAGAATTAATGTCACACATGACATGAAAAGGAATGTTGAAGAGGTATAGGGAAATTATTGTTCTACTGCATTTGCCAGTGAAAGTGGTTTTGTATAACTTTAACTCTCTAAACTGATCTGATTTTCCCATTGCAGGTTTCTCTCTGTTGTCGTTGGAGGAGAAAGCTAGAAGGTTACCATAGACTATGTGCATAACACTTGCTCAGGTTAAATGGGGTGAACCCTATCCATGTCCCAGCAATGTTCAGAGTTTGCATGGAAGGCATGCAGCTTCCAGATTCCACCTCTAGGAAGTTAAGAGAAATCCTCTTGTGCTCCATCCTCTCCTTATCATTCAAATTTTAGGAAAATTTTGCAAACATCTTCATACTAGGATGTCATGTCTTCTACTTGTTGATTATCAGGAAAGTAATTGCTTCTGTTTATGCTCAAACTATTAGCAATGGCACGACACTGTCCACAGTTGGTCTGAAGGAGGCAGGGCCTGGATATTGTTTCAGGCTTTCAGCAAATGCATGCAGACAGCTGTGCATCATTTACTGTCATACGAAAATATTATTTTTGCAATCATACAAGAAATTACAACTAAAGTGGAAAAAAAAATTCAAGAAAAATAATTTAGAGGCCAGAAGCTGTTCTACCTTTTATTTCTGTTCCTCCTGAGTAGCCCCATAGTGTAGAGCTTGGTAGCCATAGTGCAGAGAGCAGCCCTTTTTAATAAAAAGGACTAGGGGCTGTCAGAGAAATTACTCTTCGTGTTAGGATTAGTGTATACTGTGGATTAGTATAGCTCCTGACATAGCAGAACCCTGTTGTGCTTGGTGTTATTAAAAACTTCTATAACAATAACAACAACAGTGATAATAAGTGTACTGGAAAACTTCATAGCTGTAGAATGAAAAAGATAAAAACCGGTCCCTTATTCAATGACATATGAATTAATTATTATTAATTATAATTATATACAAAGCTAATTTTTGAGATTTGACTGATTGGAAATTGTTTTGCCCAAAAGCAAAGGAAACAGAGAACTCATGAGTATTTTAGTCTTAATATCTACTTGGAATTAAAAAGCATTCAAATTTTTTTTGTTTGTATTGTCTTTGAAAGACATGCAGTCCCGCAGGTAACTTCACTCATGCATGTTTTCCCACCAGAAGATAGTAAAAACTTGACTGAAGTAACAAAGACTAGGCAAATAAATAGCTATTTTCCTATATTTGAGTCTCAGATGGATGTAATTGTTTGGAGAAATACACATATATTTTATTTTTCTTTTTGGAATTATCAGACAAATGTCTGGATAAAAGAAATCAAAGGTTTCGTTCAGAGGTGAACACTGTAATGGCATGGGAGACAAAACAAATGTAGTGCCTCCCATATGACAGGTCTTTGTCTCCCTTTTCAGCTTTTTACCTTTAAATTAAGATGAAATGCATGATAAATCAACATGTAACTTGATGACAAACCAACACGTAATTCAGTTATTAATAGACTGCCTACGCTAGTAACTCAATCCATTATTGCTATATGTACATCCCAGTTCCTGTTTCGATTTCTATCATTGCTGAAAAGGATTGAGCAAGCACTTGGGTTTATTAATTTATTCCGACTATGATGAGGCTAGTGCAAGTCATCAGCACTCAGGCAACACACTGCTAAACTGTAAATAAAAATATTCAGAACCAATGATATGAACGGCTCTGTCTTAGTCTTGCACAAGTGTTCACATTGATCATTGTGTTTAGATCACAGGGGTTCAGATTGGTTTAACTTGCATTGAAATTGGTGGCCACACAATGTGCAGGATTCATTTCAATATTCTACCAATACCTAACCAATGCCTCAAAATATGGCCTAGCAACCATTGCTTTCAGGTGCTGATTGTGAAACTGTAACAGAGTGCATTCCTAGTTCACTTGATGAATCCACACTCTCCTTCTGACACGGAATGTTAATGGTATCAGCACTATCAAGAGTGCTCTTTAGAGATGTGTGAGCCATAGAGATTCTCAAATCACTTTTAGACTAGCCATCTTGTTAAAAAGCCTCGTAATGATAGCAGGGAAGTGGGTTAATTAACTTAAAAACCATTAAATAAGTCCCAACAACCTCAGAATTCAGAAAAGTGAGTGACTGAGATATTCACCTATGAAATGGAGACCAGAATTTAAAACTTTTCAGAATTTAAAACTTTTCAGTACAGGTTATGAAACTACTTGGTGGCAAAATAAAATGTTTATTCTCAGCACAACGCTTTTTTGCTGTCTTTGCAGAAAGAGTCGAGTCCCACCATCAAGGAGAACTTTAACCATAAGTGAATATAACCCTGTGTTTCCATTACAAAGTTAGAAGAGGAGAAAGATGGGTTTAGGTGGTTGGGATGAATTCAGATGAGGGAGAGTGAAAAAGGCATCTAGCAATGACTACCAGACTTGATCCCTTCAGAGTTTACTTCTGGATATTCCAGTGTGGTTTGGCTTTAAGCAGATGGCAGTTTTTAAAAAGAAAGCTCAATATTGCCTTTAATATTGTGGTAGACTCACAAATATTTTGGGACATTTTGTCTTTTGACAAAGCTTTTGTGCTTGTACATTTAAATGGTTGTGCTCAGTAAATGAAAGCAAATGTGGAATCAAACATGAGACTTGGGTTTTAAGAGTTCTTCATTTTCACAAATAATGCCTCCAACAAATAGATGGGGCTTTAACACTTGTTCATATTTATTGATATTAAGAACAAACCAAATTGAGTTGTTATTTTAAAGACAGTCATTTAAATCATATTCTTAGGATCACAAAGATTTTATGGGCTATTTCATGGCAAGATATCTCAAATTGACTGTTTTACTAACTGTAAAAAGTTAGATAAGACAGGTTTTACTACTGTTTTGGTGTGAGAACTTATGACATCAAGAATTTACTACTTTAGGGTATTAGATTTGAACTTTAGTCAGGTTTACTGACTAATCACATGACTCATTTTCCATTTTCCTTTGAAAGGCGTTAACAATTCAGCATGCCCATTTAAAAAAGAAACCACACAGAATCCTATATAAACGACTGCCACAGACAGCCTATTGCTCCACACCACTGGGAGGATATAAGGTAAGAGTTCCATAGCTCCAGAGATGCCAAAGATATGTTTTATGTTACAATTGGAAGGTCCTTAATTTTCTATCACTTGCTATTTAAGTGCTAACTTAGCAAAAATGCTTAAAGGTACTTTTGTGACAAAAGTATTTTGTTGGGCTTTGCACCTTTAGTTTAGCAGGTACATTAAAATAAAAAATATATAGAATCATAGACAATTCTGAAAGAACTTAAAGGAAACAATTCTTGTGTCAATTTTCAATTAACATTATTAGTAAAATAGAAATGACTCCTAGAAAGCCAGATTCTGGCCTCCTTATTTTACTAGGTGGTCTTTTAACTTTTTCTGTCTTTTTCTGTTCTTAATTGAACCTAGAAGTAAATTTTTCAAAGTACGAATCTGAGCACTTTTTATTAATTTCACCTTTCAAAGCAAACCTCCAAGAAATGATAACTCTGAGTGATGAGTGGGTCTGTGAAACAGCCTCATCTCTGCTTCACCACTGTCAGTCAGTGACTGAGAAAGGCTCTTTGGGACCTGCTGTGCAATCCCTGAGATGAGAATCTCTCCCCACTGCCAAGAATTCCCCACAAAACCTTTCTAGAGGAATCTTCCCCTCTTTATGGGTTGCAGGAAGCTGAGGAGGAGTGCAGGGCTTAGAGCTGGGCATCCTAGTGAGTTCTAATTTGTTCAATTGAACTGATTCTCATCTGACAAGTTTCTTTTTCAGAATCAAGGGAAATCATCTGTCAATTCTATCCTGAAGTATTTAATTTGTCCCCAAAGGGAATTCTTATCTTTGCCCTCTAGTTTGTTGAAAAGTTCTACATTTTGCTCGCAGAGGTTAAAAGTAAAAAGGAAGTGTCTGTGCATGAGGGAATTTGGGTAATTAAGTGGGGAATTTCCTCTAAAAGTAGAAATGAGGAAAAATATAGTACAGCTCTGGTCACTTGTGATCAGTGTCATTTGTTATCATAACCAACAACAGATCATTACAGATTAACAGAGTTTTGAACAAGTTTGTGTGTTGGTGGAAAGTTCGCCTTTTAACCGAATATTTATTGAATGATAAATGCATAATTGTTGGACTGGACTGACACTACTTGTGTCTTGTGCAGCCCAAGAGATGGAGATCGAAACTGCAGATGAAATTGCTGTTGTTGGAATAGGATGCAACTTTCCTGGAGGTAAGTTTGGGGTAGAAGCAAAGCAAGCTGTGTGTGAACATTGAAAAGTAGAGCTTTTTATTAATGCTGAAATGGAAGAAACCAACATGTTTGTCTCTTAATAGAAATTGTTGCTTTGCTGATTGTGGGATCTCTTTGAAAGGTGGTGCTGAGGTGGAAACTACTTGGCTTGAATTTGTTTGCAGGCAGACAGACAGACAGACAAAGGAAGCTGCTGTGCTGGCTGTGAGCAGGGCATTGAGCTGCACGTAAAACTCATGCAAATGAGCTGGATGGGTGCGGGATGATTTGAACTTTCTGTGTGCTCACTGGCTGGGTGATTGTGCATTGTTACAGGACTCTACATCCATAGGGACAGGACAGATTAAGAGCTGGACATTCTTATTAGCATTGCTTGTAATATAAACAGGCTGGGTTTTCCTGCTTTATTACAGTAGGTAGAGTAGATGCAGTGAGATGGTAGGGAAACGGGGAGAGGAGGTGGTTAAGGAATTTGTGGGGTTCCTTTGCTTTTAGACAAGCAGTAAAGGGATCAGTCATGCTTTTCCATTTTGCTCTCACCGAAGAATAATCACTTCTTTCTACAGCAAGCCTACTTGAGCAGCCTGGATTTAAGTGTGGGAGGTCCTTGTAGTTGACTGTGTATTTCTGAGTCTGCATGGGGAGGGGGTGTGCACCATTTAATCTGTTTTTAAAACTCTGTACAACAGGAGATGGGATTGACAATTTCTGGAAAGTCCTGGAGGAAGGCAAAAACTGCACCGTAGAAATCCCCCCTGAGAGATTTAATGCCAAGGAGTGGTATGATGCAGATGATAACAAGCCAGGAAAAATATGTACAACACGAGCTGCTCTTCTCGATGAGTGAGTCTGTTACCCTGCTGCACCACTGGTTTTTGTAGTACTTAGACTATGGGTACAGCTGCTCAGGGGTTGTGATAGTGTGAAGAATAGCAAATTATAGTAGGGTCAACATAAGTGTCTTTTATTTGAATTCCACATTCACCTTAAATCCTCAGGCTGTAGAGCTTCATTCAAAGGAGAAGTTGGCATGCACAGGAGAAATCTTATTGTTTCCTGAAATTTAGACTTGGCAGGGTTGAATCATAGGACCCAGAATTAATTTAGTGCTTAGTCTCATGTTAGATATTGAATCCTGGACTGAATCAAGAAATGATAGAAGGCCATATAAATCTGATCTTGGGACAAGATTAATTTTGAACTAAGACAAACACACACATAGACACACACATAGCAATTTTGAATGAATTGTTAGAGAAGCATGGGTATCCCTTGAAATCACCTTAGCTGATTCTCTACCTTTTGGTTTTAAATTGTAAATCATTGTTCTGTATTGGCTAAAAACAACGTAGATATCAATATTTGTTTCTAACTTGTTGGCTACAACCATATTACAGCAGAGGGAGTCTCATCCTGCACATTTCATAGTTTGAGGAATCCAGTCAGTAATAGTATTGCAATAACCATGAGAATAAAAATAGCTAGGAGCAGGCTCTTAACTCTGAAATGCAGAATCATTGATAAAATGGCATATTTTGTGGTGGGACATAAAACATCTTTGGTTTATAAATATTTTCTTCTGAATTTCACAAATGGGAACTGTGGCCTAAACACCAGTTACCGCTCTACTTTACATGAAGTTGCAAAAAATACTTACTGTGATTCTAGAAGTAAATACATCTTATTTACATACATATGTCATGTCCTATTCTGGTCTGTATATTTCAGATTTAATTCATTTGACAACCACCTGTTTGGGATTAATAATATGGAAGCAGAACGCATGGATCCGCAACAGAAATTACTGATCGAGTGCACATACAAAGCCCTGGAGGATGCAGGAGTTCCTGTAGAATCTGTCAGTGGCACCAAAACAGGTGTTTTTATTGGTAAGATGAAAATTTCATGGCAAAGGATGTGTGTTTGAACCTCATAAAGACTGGAGCAATCCTTCATAATCTTTCAATACGTTATCTAGCACTGGATCTAGGCTGAATCTAGACTGGAGATCTAAGGCTACTGTGCTATGGCACTACTGGTTACCTGTGGTAAGAATTACCAGGCTACTCTAGAAGTTCATGGTACAATTCCTGTATTTCTTTTTGGTGCTCTTCTACCTCTGTTCAGGCACTGAAGTGAAGTAGGAAACAGTTAAAACTGCCTCCCCAGCCCAACCCTTCTTGGGAAAGATACACCCAAGCCAGGCTGTGATGTTCCACCCTTAAGGGGAACACTCAAGATGCATAACTGCTCAGGTCTGCAAAAAAAAACCCACTGAGTTTTAATAGAAAATGACACACTTGGTATGAAAATTGGAATGTTAGTCCCTGACCTGCTATGTCAGCACATGGCAGCGGCTTGTGGATAAAGAGGTAGGGTGGAAGGAAAAAGAGAAAGGAAGAGATGAATTAAAGAAAGGGAGAGGGAAAGAGAGAAGGGATCACCAGTCCTGGTTTCAGTGTTGGTCTGGCCAATGGGATGTCCAGGGTCTTGAAGACCCCTCCCACCCCCAGGTTTGTTTGGGGTATCTTTTTATAGACAGGTTTCCCTGCCGTGAAGACAGGTTTCTGTCTTTCTATGCAAAGACAGGTTTCTGTCCTTCTTATCATGTCCAGTCCCTTCTTTCAGGCCTTTTTGGAAACTCATCAGAGGCTTTGGGGCTCTTGGGTGGTCCTCATCGCCTCCCTCCCCAGACTGACCTAGGGTTGATATTTCATTCCTGCTTCTGTGCTGGTGCTGTCTTTTGTTTGTTGATGGAAACAAAATGGTCTGAAAGTGGCTCAGTGGAAAAGGACCTGGTGGTGCTGGTGGACAGCAGCTGAACATGAGCCAGTGTGTGCCCAGGTGGCCAAGAAGGCCAATGGCATCCTGGCCTGGATCAGCAATAGCGTGACCACAGGAACAGGGCAGTGATCCTTCCCCTGTATATGGCACTGGTGAGGCCATAAGTTGAGACCTGTGTCCAGTTCTGGGCCCCTCAATTCAGGAAGGACATTGAAGTGATGGATGGAGTCCAGAGAAGTGAAGCAGAGCCGGGGAGGGGTCTGGAACACAAGTCCTAGGAAGAGCAGCTGAGGGAGCTGGGGATGTTTAGCCTGAGAAGAGGAGGCTCAGGGGTGATTTTACTGCTCTGTACAACTGCCTGAAAGGAGGGTATAGTGATGTGATGATCAACCTCTCCTTGCAGGCAATTTGAGACAGGATGAGAGGCTTCAGGCTTTGCCAGGGGGCTTTCAGGTTGGATATTAGGGAGAAATTCTTCACAGAAAAGCTGACAGGATATGGGAATCAGTTGCCCAGAGAGCTGGTGGGGTTACCTTTCTTGGAGGTGTTTGAGGAAAGAGGGGACGTGGCACTCCATGCCAATGTCTAGTTGACAGGGTGGTATTCCGTCACAGAGTGGACTTGATCTCAGTGGTCTTTCCCAATCTAACTGATTCTGTAATTCTGTGATTGTGTCTCTGTGGGCAGAACAAGGATGTTTATCCCAGAAAAGTGCTACCCTACCTCCACATGTCCCCCTCCTCCCCCTGTTCTTTCAACAATTCTTGGTTATTACTGATAGTCCCCGGTTGGCTCCCTGGCTATCTGGCAATCAGTGTTTGACATGTACACATTAGCCCCTTGTCCTCTGGGCTTCTACACAGGCCTACACTTTTTTCCCAGTATGTTGTTTTCCAACGTTACTTTGGTGTTCTGGGGGTTAATATCCTTTTAAAGCAGCAGAAATCCTCCTTGTGGACATTAAAATGGTACCAAGGTGCACTTGTCCAACTGCCTTTGTCAGTACCTGAAAAATTAGGGAGAAGATACCAGATGATGTTGAAATATATTTAAAAGACAGTGCTAGATTAGCAGCACATTGTTGCTGGTGTAATCTGTGTCTCTTTAAAAAGGAGTTTCCTGGGGGAGTTTGGCTGATTTGCCAATAAGGGAAATGCTTTAGATTACCTTTTTGTCTGAGAGATGCTCTTCTTCCACTGAGGCACTGTTCCTTGCTCTCTGAATAGAGCTACTGCATTTTCCACACGTGCTCATGGACTTGGAGATCCATACTATTTCAAACGCAGTGTTCCCAGAAAGAGGACACAACTGCTCTCACAGGCCCTGTTCTTCTTTACTATTTCTTACTGGTTGCAAGTGTGAAAAAAGTCATAAATGCAAAGTATTGGAGGTGGTTTGTGCAGTGACCTTTAACTTGGTACATCTGAGGAACCGAAGCTAATGTCTTGTACATTTATGTCTGAACTACCCTCCTTGTAATTTGTTGATAAATATTCTCATAGCTAAACTAAACCAACCAGTCTCAAACTGAGATATAGGGGTATCAGCAGGCTACAGAGAGCTTAGCTGCACTTTACGATGAGCTAAGCCATCATGAAAGGCCTGTCATTTCCTGGGCAGGTAGGATTTTCAAGTGTTCGGTGTGTTTGTGTAAGCTGAGTCCAGGGGAAATTGCTGTGAGTTTCGCCTTTGGCTTGTGCTGGAGCAAATCTTTATGACAGGAGCACTGATGTCACTTTTTTCATCTTGATGCTGAAAACCAAACCACATAATCAGATTTAGAGTTGTACATGCGTATTGTTGGCTTGGGTTAACTTGATGCGTATCTGATGTTTTCCAGGTCTCATGAATCGAGATTATGAAATAATAACCAGCAGAGCAGCGAGTGAAATAAATCATTATGATGGTACTGGAACAGCAATGAGCATTGCTGCTAACAGAGTCTCTTTCACATTTAATCTGACTGGACCATCTCTGACTGTTGACACTGCGTGTTCGTCTTTTCTTTTTGCACTGCACTATGCCTTGCGAGCCATTAAATCAGGTAACAGGACTGAAGAGGTGCTGGACAATGAAGTCAGGATTTCTACTGTTTCTGTCTATCACCAGGGCCATCTAAACATGAATATGTTTCTGTTTGACTCCAGGAGACTGTGAGGCAGCAATCTGTGGTGGGGTGAACTGCATCATCGATCCCCGCACCTTTGTATCTCTCAGTAAAGCCAAAATGATCTCTCCAGATGGAATGAGCAAACCCTTCTCCAAAAAAGCAGATGGCTATGGAAGGGGAGAAGGCTGTGGTGTTGTTTTTCTCAAACCACTGAAAAAGGTAAGATTACTTGTGAAGCACCCTGAAATAAGTCTGTTTTCTTGCCTGAATTTTGTGTCTTCAGATCTAATAACGACTATTCCAGAGATTTTTTTTTCCAATTCAGGTTTGAGATTAATGAAGCATTTCTTAAGAATTTGTGGACTTCCCCTAGCATAGGAAAAAGATCCCCAATTGAAAAGTTAGGGACAACTCATTGTTGTTCTTGGCTTTGTTGGGGTGTTTTGTTGTCTTCTTTACAGAGAAAGCAGGAGTTTATTAAAGACAATTTAACTTTTCATGGAACAGGCAAAGGAAGACTACAGCAAAATCTGGGGTGTGATAAACATCAGTGCAGTCAATCAGAATGGCAGGTCCACAACTCCGATCACGAGACCATCTCAAATAGAGCAAGAGAAGTTACTGCGCAGCATTTATGAAAGTCGTGTTGATCCCTCAGTTGTGCAGTACATTGAAGCCCATGGCACAGGAACTGCTGCTGGAGATCCTACTGAAGCTGAGAGCCTGAGTAGTGTCATTAGCAAAAACAGGTCTTCCCAAGTTTCCATTCTGAAAATCGGTTCAGTGAAAGGAAATATTGGACACACTGAATCGGCTGCTGGAGCAGCTGGGTTAATCAAGGTGCTCCTGATGATGCATCACGGAAAGATTGTTCCATCCTTGCATTACTCGAAGGAGATGAGCAGCATTGATACGGAGAAATTAAACCTTGCTGTTGCCACTGCTGTGGAGCCCTGGGAAGAAAGCAGTGATTATGGAAGAGTAGCTGGCATCAACTGCTTTGGATTTGGAGGAACCAATGCTCATGTTGTAGTCAGACAGGTGAAGCAGCCAGAGCCTCTTCCTGCCTTTAAGAAGCCCCTGGAATTGGTTCTGCTGTCAGCAGCATCCCCTAAGTCCCTTCAGATGACAATGGCCGATACAGCTGAGCAGCTGAGCACAAGGAACTCTGTAACTCTCCCAAGTCTGGCCTATACATCTGCCTGCAGGAGAAGCCATGCCAACTACAGGTACCGAAAAGCGTTTGTCACAAATTCCCTCCAACACTTGCAGCAAGAGCTTAAGTCAGCGGCGAGCACGAAACCTGCCATGTCCAAAGCGGAACCACAGCTGGTATTTGTGTTCTGTGGCAACGGTGTAACACTGAAGGAGCTCAGTGAGGCACTGCTGAGCTCAGAGCCGGTGTTCAGAGACAAGTGTAAGGAAATAGATAACCTTTTTCAGCAGTACACTTCCATCAGCCTCCTGCCAGCAAGAAATCATAGCCCAAAGGACTTGTTGAATCCAGAGCTTTCCCAGCCTTTGCTGTTTGCCCTGCAGGTTGCTGTAGCTTCCCTCCTGAAACACTGGGGTATTAAGCCTGTTGCTGTGGTTGGCCACTCAGTGGGAGAAGTTGCTGCTGCACATATTGCTGGGTACCTTTCCCTGGCAGATGCAGTCAAAGTGATTTATCACCGGAGCAGGCTGCAGGCAAAGACTGCCGGTGGTAGAATGTTGGTGGTTGGAAACATCCCTGTTGAAGAGATTGCTGAACGCCTGCATCCCTACTTGGGAAAGGTGTGCATTGCTGCTTTCAACAGCCCTGTTTCCTGCACCTTATCTGGGAGTGTAGATGCTGTGGATGCTGTCCAGAGAGAGTTAGCTGAAGCTTTCAGACAGAGAAATATCTTTCTTCATGTTTTAAATGTTCCGGTTGCATACCACAGCCCCAGCATGGATATGATACTTGGGGAGCTGGAGGAGCAGATAGAGCCTTTAGAGAAGCAGAAAGGGGAAATGGAAGTGATTTCAACACTGAATGGGGTGGCTGCATCTGCAAGTGACTTTGCTCAGGGCAAATTCTGGGCACGGCATACGCGTGAGCCTGTTGCTTTCACGCAAGCCATCCAAACTGCAGCCAGAGGCAGGGAAAACGTGGTGTTTGTGGAAATAAGTCCTCACCGAGCATTGCAGCGAAGCATAAAAGAAACGCTAGGAAAAGGCACAAAGGTGTTGTCCTCTTTGCAAACGGATGCAGAATATCAGACGCTCTTCACCCTGGTAGGAAATCTGTTTGAACTGGGATTTAATCCCAACTGGCAGCACTTTTATAATGGGTATCAAAGTGTACCTGTGGCCATTCCACGGTATCAATTTGATCGCCAAAAACTCATGGCCTGTCTGGATATCCATCAACAAGCAAACCAAAGAGGTGTCAGCGCCACTCATCCTTTGATTTATGGCACGAACAATAACAACTTGGAGTTCGGCTGCCTGGTGTCCCAGAACACGACACCATACTTATATGAGCACAAGAACAATGGAGTTGCCTTAGTCCCTGGTGCTTTCTATGTGGAGCTTGGTCTGGCCTCTGTGATGAGCAGCTCGAGACCTAAAGTGCCTCTGAGCACTTGCCAGCTGAGTATTAGTTTTTCTGCGCCATGTGTTCTCACACAGAGTTCTCAAGTGCTGAGTATCAAACTGAGTCCGCAAAAGGCCATGACAACCTTTGAGGTTCTCTCTTCTTCCAATGTAGTGTATGCTGCTGGCCAAGTGACAAAGGGGCTTGAAGGTGTGGTGGAAGAAAGCAGCATCTCCTTCCAAGCCATCTATCGAAGATGCAGGTCAGTGATTAGCAGAGAGGAGCTTTATGAAGCACTGTCTCAGGTTGGCTTTCAGTATGGCTCCATATTCAGGCAGCTCAGTGATGTTCATTATTGCCAGGAGCTAAAGGAAGCTATAACAAGCATAAAGGTGAATGAAGAGACTGTCAGAGACATGTACAGCTACTGTATCCACCCAGTGCTGCTCGACTGTTTTCTGCAGATGACTGCTGTCTTAACCTCAAGGACTCTCCCATCCAGAGCAGGCTTTCCTTCAGGGATAGGCAGCCTGGTGGTGCTCCGCCCACTGGAAGAAGAAATGATGATATACATGAGAATGAGCAAATCCACTGGGAACTGCCTTGAGGTATGTGGATGCTTTGTGGACAAACACGGCTCTGTTTTGGCTGAGCTCAAGAGTGTTGCCATCACTTTCATGAAGGAAGTGTCTTCCAGAGACAATGAATTTCTCTTTGAAAACAAATGGAGAGAAGTCCCTCTTTCACAGACAATTGGACATGCAAGGATTAAGCCCAGAGTCGCTGTGTTTGCAGACAAATTTGGGATAGCTGAGCAGCTCAAGAAATACTTGCATCCCGCTTCAAGATTTGTTACGTATGAAGCCTGGGAATGTCTCATGGAAGGCAATACACAGAATAAAATGAGAGCAGAGGTTGAGGATTATGATGAAGTCCTCTTCCTGTGGGGAATTCATAAGTTAAATGAAGATTTCCCAAGGAAAGCAGTAGATGAGTTGGCAAAGTGCTGCGAAGCCTATCGCCAGGTAGTGGTGGCACTAAGAGAGAAGTCGTCCTGCTGTTCCATCAGAGTGATCACCTACCGAACAACAGAGAGATATGTGGACCACATTAACTGTGGGTTTGCATTGTATGGCATGACCAGAACTTGTATTGTTGAGGTTCCAGAAATCACATTTCAGTTGATTGACCTCAGCTCCTCCACTTCCCTGGACATCTCAGTGTTAGCAGATGTTCTTGTCAAATACAGAGGTGGGGAATATCCAGAAGTCTGCATCAGCCAGGGAAGAATTTATGTGTCCGAAATCAGACGCACACCTTTTGTAGATGCAGATTACATCCAACCTGTAAGATCTCTCCAGAAATCACAACCATTCACTTTGTACACTTCTGATCCATATGCAGTGAAAGACTTGTCTGGGGAATTATCCACTGGCACGGCTACACAGCTTGACAAACAAGGTGTTGAAATTCAAGTGGATAAAATTTGTCTGCACTCAGAAGATTATTTTCCCATTAGTGTTTCAAGCTGCAACTTTGGTAATACACTGTATTGGAACTCACAAACAGGAGACAAACACAGGCTTCTAGGTCTTGATTTCAGTGGCACAGTCACTGCAACAGGCATTGATGTGAAAAAAGTGAAAGTGGGAGATCATGTGGTTTCATGTTATCCCACTGCTGTGTCATCCAGAGTTCAGATTCCAGTAACAGTTTGTTTCAATGCAAAAAAATTCCCATTCCTCCAGAATGTCCCTTGTGTGTCATACTTCATCATTGCATGGGAAATCTTCACTCAGAGGTTACCCAAGGGGAAACATGGCAGAACATTGGGTATTATTACTACAGAGCCATCATCAGTTTTGTGCCATGTTCTTTCTGCAGCAGCAGAAGAGATGGGTTGGAGAACAGTCCTTGCAAAGCCCACTCCTAACGTGCTCCAGTATATCAACCTGTGCAATGCCCTTGTTATTCTTCCTCCAGTCAACAGGCTGTCTCGGGAGGATCTGGCCCACATGTACTTTCTTAAAGATGTGGTGATTCTGTGTGGCAGTCAACAGTCCGAATGCATCCAGAACGTCAGTGAAATTGATCATGAAAACATCAGCTTTCATATCCTCATTGTTGCCAGCCTTTTCCGGAAAGCACCTCTAAAGGAATTGCAGAAAACTGTACATGCCTGGATAAGTTCCATGGATATGAAACAGTTTAGACACCTCTCAGGTTCTGTTTTTCAGCAGACTGAGAACTTTGAAGGGTTAAACTCTGTGATGTCCTACTTTACCTGCACTTCTGTCCCTCTTGCTGTCCTGAGAAGGCAGAAGGACATCAGTGTGCTTTCAGACATCCCATTGTACGAGCCCCAGAAGCAGCTGTTTAAGCAGAACGCTGTTTATGTAGTAGCTGGGGGGCTCACTGGACTTGGCTTTGAAACAGTGAAATTCATCGCCGAGAACGGAGGAGGGTGTATTGCAATACTCTCCAGGAGAATTCCCAGCAGTGAGAAGAAAGAAGAGTTAAGGGCTTTGCAGCAGCAGTACAAAGGGAGCAAAGTAGTGCCTGTGCAGTGTGATGTGTCTTCGACCAGCGATGTTGAGAAAGCTTTCCAGTGCATTGCCAACACCTTTGTGGGGAGTCCGATCAAAGGGGTATTCCAAAGTGCCGTTGCTTTACACGATGGCCACCTTGAAGTCCTGAAGCTGGCTGACTTTCACAAAGTGCTGAGCCCAAAAGTAGCAGGGACCCTAAATCTTCACTGGGCTACGAGAGGTCAGGAGCTTGACTACTTTGTGTGCTACTCCTCTGTTACTTCCTTTCTGGGAAATGCCACCCAGACAAACTATGCAGCTGCAAATTCTTTCCTGGATGTCTTCTGCCTCTACAGGAGGAACTGTGGGCTTTCAGGCCAGGCCATTAATTGGGGTGCTTTAAACCTTGGCATTCTGCTCAATAAAAGCTACATTCAGAGCATTCTGGGATCCAAGGGCATAGATGTTCTGCAAGTGCATGAAATTCATGACTATCTCAGGAAGACCTTACTTATAAACAACCCACAGCAAGCTGTTGTCAAATTGAACTTTCAAGCTTTGTATCATCATGTTTTTACTCAGATTATTTCGCTCAAAAGTCGCTTTGTATCACTTATGTTAGAAGATTTCAGGGGCAAAATTGAAACCTCTGAGGAAAGTGAAATCCCAGAGACTGCCTTTCTCAAATCTGAAGACTACATCACCTCACTGGTGAGTGACCTCACAGGAGTGAACGCAGATGAGCTAGCCATGAATACACCGCTTTCGTCTTTGGGCATAGACTCTATGTTAGCTATGACAATCCAGAACCGTGTCTTTCAGGAGCGGAAGGTGGACATACCCCTTGTGAAACTGCTTGATCCTCACACAACTCTGTCAAGTTTAGTGGTAGTTTTAGAAGAAAAAAGCAATGCAAATGGAACAGTTGAAGAGAAGAATGCTGTGCTTGAAAATGCAGAAAATGATGCCTTGCTAGAGGAGTCTTCTCATTCAGTAACTGTGCAACTTTGACAATACTCAGACCTTTTGCAGCATCTAAGAATATGTCTGTCATTGCAGACAGGGTAGAACATCTGGTGATTCTGAAAGTACTCTTCTGCATTGTCCCAGAAAAACCTTCTCTAGGTTCTTCTGCCATTATTCTGCTAGTTGTGTTACTTTCAGTCAATTGTTTGATTTTTTTCTTTCAATGTCTTTTACCTTAATTTTCAATGGTTTTAACTGGAAATAAGTAGGTAAATTCATTTTATTGCACATTGCATTTATTAAACTGTATTCAAGTTTTGATGAAAATTGTATATTTGTACCTCTGAAAAAGTAAATATACACTTAAAGCTGCATAAGCTTATCAGCTTTTTTGTCATATTCTATTGTTAATATATTATTGTTTTTTTAGTACTACCAAATGTCTATAAATACAAGCACCTTTTTGAAAGTCTGATGTTGTGAATTTCAAAAACCTTGTGTTTTGCTTATGTCTTCAAAAATACTAGCAATTTACGAATTGTTACCAATTGTGAAGCATACAGTAAAGCAAATATTTTTTATTATGAATTAACCAATTTTTATGAAAGCCCAAATAAACAAGAGTAGTAAAATGTTTTTTTTAAAAAAACCCTAACAATTATTTTTGTCTTATTTTATTTTTTGTCCCTTATCTGCTTTCCTACTTTAAATTTTTTAACCCTATACCTGCCCTGCTTTTATTCCAGTGAATAAAAACAAGACTTTTCCACAAAGACACTGAAGGAAACTTAGTTTATATTCCTTTATAACAGGGCATTGAATTATTTCTCCCTTTTCTCCCTAATTATGATGAGTTGTCCCTTGCAGGTCTAGTAGTATTCTTCAGTGCATGCAGTATCCATGTTCTATGAGGTCCCCCTGAATTAATCTGATCTCCATGAAATCCATGATGGTTGTTTCTAACAACATGGTTGCTCTTTGTTCATGTCCCTTACTACCTGAGTCATTCTGAGTTTATGGTTCTATATGGGCAGAGATCCTTGTGACCTTGCCCAAACATTTTGGAGGGAAATATGGTAGTGAAGTGAGGAGTAGTTAACTGCACACACATATATACATATACATATGCAAAAAGGCACAGGAAAGATTTCAAATCCAGAGTGGTTTTGGTGTGGCATAACCTGACCAACAGCCAGGCAAGTTACAAAGCAGAGAAACACACATTTGTTGCACTCATTTTCTGTGCTGCAAACCTGTGCAAAAACACAAGAACCTTGCAGTACTGATGTCAAGGTCAAAGCAGTAATTTAACAGGGCTGCTTTGCACAGCAGGAGTAGATAAAGGTATGTTGGACAGATGTTAGGTATGACAATCTCTCATACATCTCCCCATTGCACAGTTGTGACTGAACCTATAGATTTCAGCCTTTATACAGACAGGACTGATTCTGAAAGACTGTCTGTATAAAGAAGCAGTCTTTATACAGAAGCACCAACTTTGTCTGGCCGCAGCTCCTTGGTTTTCTCTCACCAAAGCAATCACTGCTCTGCTAGTACTGTGAAATCTCTCTCTTATCTCCTCTATATGTTTTGCTTTTGACTTTGACTTGTTTTGCTTCTGTGAATCTGTCATAAATGTCCTAAAGGTCAGAATATTTGAACAAAAACAAGATCATTTCCAGCCTCTAGAAGTAGAGTGATAAACCTAATCTCAAAAAATGCTCTGGCAAAGGGATTTTCAGCAGCAGCCAGGGCAATTAGAATTAGCAGTTAGTAACACAGGGTAAGGCAGCAGTGGCAGAGTGCTGACTTCTCACTTGCATTTGTGTCTGATAAATACATGGACATATGACCACGAAAATAGCCTGGAAATCTACACAGATTACACAATAGCTCAGAGATGTGTTTCATGTCCTGAAGGCAGCAATCAGCTGGAGGAGAAGGAAAATATATCTACAAGCAACAGAATGGACTGCAAAAACATAGGAACAATCTGCAGTACTGTAAGAGCAGTGAGAAAGTCCTGGGTCCTGTTCTGTCCTACCAAACATCATAAATGGAACAGAGAAACAGGCCCTTGCAGTTGGCAATGCTTTTCCTAATACAGCCCAGGGTATCATTGGCCTTCTTGGACCCAGGGCACACTGCTGGCTCATGGACAACTCATTGTCCTCCAGGACCTCCAGGTCTTTCTCCACAGAGAATGACCTGCTCCTTTGCAGCAGGTTGACCCCCAACCTGTTCTGGTGCAGGGGGTTCTTTCCACCCCAGGTGCCAGACCCTGCACTTGCCCTTGTTGAATTTCAGGCAGTTCCTCTCTGCCCATCTCTCCAAGGTCCCTCTGAAGGGCTGCACAGCCTCTGGGGTATCTGCCACTCCTCCCAGCTTTTGTTGACAGTGAACTTGCTGAGGAGGCCTCTGCCCCTTCATCCAAGCCATTAATGAATAAGTTAAACAATACTGGGCCTGGTATTGAACCCTGGGGACCCCACTAGTGACAAGGCCTCCAGCTACATCCTGTGCCATTGATTATCACCCTCTGGGATCTGGCATTCAGCCAGTTTAGTTTAAATAGGTTTAAAAGGTTTTCTTTTTTTCTTCATCAGCTGCTGTCGAACATGATTGCACAGGCCTGTACTCCCACTTCCTCCTGAAAAAATGATGTTTTCCTCAAAACCTGAATTGTACTTAGATAAATTACTTGTGAAAAAAATCTGTATCTATGTTTAACAGAAGGCTTTTAGTGACAATGTTCTTTGGCATTTGCAATTAATCTCAGACTGTTAACTACACAGGGATATTTTTAATGATTCTGTGCCCTCAGTGTCCAAACTCTCAATACTGGTATCAGAGGAAGGATCCCATTAACAGGATGCGTATTCAGTAATCAGATAAATGTGACTCTAGGACAATACTTGAAAAACTATTAATTTTTCCCGGCATAGCCTGAAGTGATATAACATTTGGACAAACTGCTAAAACACCTGGCTCCCCTTCTCTGAGTACAACCACAAATGCAATTAGTCAGATACGTTCTAAACAGAAGCAACATAAATACAGAATTAATGGCACAGAGCCTTAATGTTTCTTTGGAAAATGTGCTCATGGACGGACTTTTTACTTAGGTACTTTATCAAAACATCCTCCTATTGCATAACAGGACCTTGCAGGCTGAACTAATAAACGCATTATCCTGCAAGTAAACCAATGTGTGTTTCTGGTTTCGCCTGGGTCATAAAACACCTGATAGCATCCATTTAGGCCTGGAGGCGTGTTCTGCACCTAGATCTGGGGCCAAAACCAGCCTGTGGCAGGACTACGACATGGCAGTGGCCAAAGCTCTGCCAGGGCCCAAGACCAGGGCTGGCTGTGGCCACGGCCTCCCCACTGTGCCTCTGGGAGCCTCTTCCCCATGGTCCCAGCTGAACTGCCTTGGCCGCAGGCCCAGGCAGCCAAACCCCAGGATCTCACGAAGCTAACGTGTTTTCTTCTTCAGATAGCATCCCAGTGAAGTAGGCATTCAGTTGACAATGGCTTCTTTCAGTCACACCTTACAAGTGCATCAAACTGGTTATCACCGTATGGTAAAAGTGCTGTATCCAGAATGGACCCATGTAAATGTTTTACTTAATGTAGTCAACAGATTAAGACATGTCTTACTCAATGGACTGTTCCTATGGTGCTGGTGGAATGTAATCCTGACTCTGCTGCTTAGTGTTTGCACCTGTGACCTCAGAGCTGCTTATAAGAATTGGTGACATTAATAACAAAACAAGATATCCATTTTGCAGGATCCTTGGAAAGCTACAGCAAAATTACTCAGTCACATGAGGCTGTTTGGATGATGAAGGGACTGGAGCACCTCACAAATGAGGAAAGCTGAGGCAGCTGGGATTGCTCAGGAGAGAAGAAGGCTCAGGGGGTTCCTATTAGTGTATATAAATGCATAAAGAGAGGGTGCAATGGAGGTAGAGCGGGGCTTCAGTGGTGCTCAGTGACAAAACCAGAGGTAATAGGCACAGGCTGAAACATGAGAGGTTCACTCTGAACAGCATAAAATGTTTTTTTATTGCAAGGATGACCAAGCATAGATTTCCTGGGGAGGTTATGGAGTCTCCATCCTTGAAGGTATCCAAAAGCCCTTTAGATATGTTCCTGGCAATGGGTTCTGTGTGCTCTGGCTTGAGCAGGGATTTAGCCCTGATGGCTTCTGGAGATTTCTCCCAAGCTGCTGTGATTCTGTGAAATCCATTGGCAGATGGATTTGATCATCTCAGTCAGTTCAAATATTGGGTAATGTGTGACATTACCACATGAAATAGAGCCTTGTGAAAAAAAAAATTATTCAGAAGCCTGTGACTGATCTCTCTCTTCCCTCTTTACATCCCTTTTAACCACCCTTCATGCTCTAAGGGAAGACTAAGCCCCCACTTTTGAAAGAAGTGCCCAGAGAGACAAATTCAACGATATTTATGTATTAGTAAGAGAATTCCACAATTTCCAGAGTATTTTAAAAGTATTTTTGTTAAAAATCAGACCATCATATTCAGTTTGACATCTAAGTGTAAGACATAATTTTCATACTTTTAAGAAAGCATTTTCTGTTGCAAACTTAAAAGCAAATCCCATTGTGATAAATTAAAGGATGTTTTGTTCACTAAGAAGGACAAACCACAATGACAGAAAGCTAAAGTCTTTGTAAGACAAACCACAAGGACAGGAAGCTAAAGTCCTTAGATTAAGATAAAGCTCATACATAAATATGCTCTTGCTCAATATGTACTTGCTCAACAAGCTTTAAGTTCCAGAAATTGGAACAGGAATACCAAATAAGGAAAGGTCAACTAAAAGACACCCGAGGAAGACAACCAACCTTCATCCAAAGACCACCAGGAGGCAGAATGCGACCACCTAGCAATAGTAGGAGACATGTGCAGAGTACAAGTAAGAAGACCCGTAGGAGGAAATGGGACAGCATAAAAGACGGACTGCAACAGGCTGTGGGTGCGGCAGTTGCTGGAGCTAGACTCCCCTGTTGCCCAGCGCTGGTTTGCTTATGCCTTGCTTGCTATAATTAATAAATTTCAATTCGACCCAAACTTCAGAGCATACTGCAATTTATCACACCATTCACCAGTAAAACACAGAATACAATTTCCATGCATGCTGTCATTACCTGTAATATATATGCTGCCTGAAATGCATTAGGAGACGACAGTCTTATCTACTGCTTCATGCAAAGACCGTTTTTAGTTAGTCTCTTCAGGTCAGACCAAACCATTCTGTACTAATTGAAGGTGAGAATGGCACTTTGTGAATAGCTGACACACCTCACAGAGAAGACAGACTGCTTGTTTCAGCTGCAGTGTTAGTTTTGACTACTTGGACAACAGAATGTGACCTTGGAAGAAAGAAGCTAACCCATTCTGCTGTTATTTTCATGGATGGATTTAGCAGAGTGACATCTTCGATGCAAAGTTAGTCACAGACACATAGACAAAGCAAAAAAAGAAAACTTTTCCAAGATAAAACCATTCAATATATTTGAACGAGGCCTAATGACTCCCCTCTCTAAAATACCTGCTTTACCACTGGCAGGGGAAGGAACCCAGGGCAGCTGGCTCACACAGTGCCCTCTTGGAAACACCCAAACTGATTTTGTGGAGTATTCACAGAAATTCAATCTGCATAAGCGTGAATGGAAAAATCTGCAGCCTTCTGGCCTATGTTTGACAGAAGCCTGTGCAACTGGACAGGGGGCTGAGTATGGAGAATGTCAGACAAAATTCATTATGGTGTTACTCCAGTCTAGATGTATCAGCCCCCAGCAGAGAAGTAGCCTTGTCCATGATTGTGACATGGATGACAGCTGATGGAACCACTTGTGACACAGTTATGGCTCAGAAAGGCACACTTACACTTTTCATGTAAGAGAAAAGGAAGATTCCATTCAGATTATGGGTTTCTTTTTGATACTCGGAACAGGAAGAACAGGCTTCTGTGTAGAAGTGCAATTTCTTGTCATGATACCATTTATTGCCCAACCATTAAGAAATTCAGAGAATGCAATATTTCATATTGACATAATGTACCTTTACTTCCATAGGTGGACTGAAGAGAAAAAAGTTGGTTGTTCTGATTTTTAAGTAATAAAGCCACTAGGTGATGGAACTGATAATTTCTGGGAACAGACAAAACCATCATGATGGAAATACTATTGGAAAGATTTAATATCAAAACATTGTGTGCACAGCAAAAAATGTGCATGGTGTGAGCTGTTGAGTAGGTATGTTACCGCAATCTGAAACTTCATATCTGATTTTTAGCATGAAACTCTTATACTGTTCTCCATGAAGAAATAACATTGTTTTTCAGGAGCTGTGGAAGCCTGCCCCAGTGAGCATACAGACAGTCATTCCTTAGGCTTCCAGGAATTTAACCCTTTTTTTGTCTTATAAATCTTCTTGCCTTTACATCCTGGAAGTGCCATGGGAAACGATTGTGATGACTGGATTTTATCTCCATGAAATTACCTGAACAGTTTGCATGTTTCTTCATCTATTTTTACTGTAATACCTGGATTAGGAGTTCCTCATCCCTCAGCTGTTATTTGATAAACCCCTTTGTTACAAGGGCAGATGGGCACAGGGCAATGTCACCTGTAATTTCACCTCCTATGGTGGCTGCTGTGGCTAGATGTGGCTATAGGGACAATGAGGAATCCAATTTGTACCCAGGATGGCACTGAGCAAACTCAGCAGAATGTATCTGCTTCTTTGGAAACTGCTTAGATCCCCTTGTAACTTACTTCTTAATGCTGCAATATTTTTCCAAATCAAGAAACCACCCTGTAAGCAGCACCACAGTTGCTGTGCTAACATTGCTTTCAGGGAGATCTGTCTGAGAAAAGAGTTTTCAAGACAGGGCTTACATGTAGCTGAAATATTCTTTTGCTAAAAATTCTTTTTCCAAATAATTTAAATTAATAGGGACTCAAATTGCCTTAAATGTTATTTAGACAAAAATCTGTTTAGAGTTTGCTGCCTGAAGTTGCATTACAGCAAATATAAGCCCTTTATTGAACTGGTTAGACCTGCTGAAGCAAAAAGATTTTTACTTACAGCTAATGCTGTGAGTGTAAGCTCCCAGGGATGGCTCCTAAGGTTTAAAAACACAAGGGATGGTCTGTGATTAGAAATAACATATCTTTTTGCAGCAGCACACGGTGATAAAATAGCCCAAGTCTTCAAATACCAGGTTATGTTTTTCAGAGGGGAATTTCTGAGGTAATGATGAGCTCCTCATTAGCTGATGTTTAGACCAGAAATAAATATGCAGCAATTCCTAGGGTTCTCTGGTGGGAGGAAGATACTGTAGAAGTCGAATATTCTTCTCAGTTAGCAGAACGACATTTGAAATTTGTGACCTGGGGACAGAGGATACAGATTTAAGTATTTTGGGAGTCATAAGGCAGTAGTTTCAGGGTGGGAGAGTGCTGTTTGTTACAATTTGAGACACGTATCCCCTCTGGTACAGAGAAGGGACTAAAATATGTGGATATACTAGAGTTACTGAACACTAGATTTAACATGGTAGGAACAGCTTTGATAATTCTTGTTGACATTTATGAATGGATATTATGGCTGCATTTCATAGGTTATATGCTATAAATGCTACTGTGGTAAATCAGAACAGACAGTCCATACTCTGACTGCAAACCCAGCTCACTTTCAAATGAGACTCCATTTTTAGTCTATTTACCAAGTTGATCATTGATCAGTTGAGCGGTCTTCAAAAATGCTTACTCTGAAGACTGACTTGGTTAGAAATCAGCTGGGGTTAATTAAATTTTCTTCAAAGGATGTTTACATCACATCAGTGAAGAGATTATTCAATATCTGGGGTCCTTGAATGCATATACAACAGAGTTATGAAGAAGTGAAACTTCCTGTTTTTGGTGTCTTTATGCAAGCAAGAGGAAGCTGGTGAGTTTGGGAAAATATGAGGCTGTGGGAAGATAAGTTTACGGGAAACGAAGCCTCAAATGGCTTATGAAAATACAGACTGCTCCTCCCAGTAGAGGAAGCCTGGAATTATTTCTCTTTTCTCAAAATATAAAACACACCTGAGCAGCTGAAAGCGAGAAATCAATTGCACTCTCTGGACTTGCCAAGTTACCTGCCCATAGAAATGTCAGGTTTGCTGGTGCTTTTCAGAAACATTTGGTTTTAGCAGTGTCATGGTTTAACTCCAGCTGGCCACAAACTACCAGGCAGCCACTCACTAAATCTCTCCCCCTCCCTCCTCTGGTGGGATAAGGATAAGAGGCAGAAAAAAGTAAAACTCATGGATAGAGATAAGAACAGTTTAGTGATTGAAATAAAGTATAGTAATAGTAACTAATAGTAATAGCATGCAATAATATACTTGATAGGAATATAATATAGTATTAATAGTAATGAAAAGGGGAGAGAGAGAAAGGAAAAAACCCGAGAAAAACAAGTCACACTTAATACAGTTCCTCACCACTCACTGACCCATCCCAGCTCCAAGCAGCAATCAGTGGCTCCAGGGCAATCCCCCCAGTTTATATATGGAGCATGATGTTCTAGGGTATGGAACAACCCTTTGATTATTTCAGATCAGCTCATCTGGCCATGCTCCCTCCCAGCTTCTTGTGCATCTGCTCACTGGCAAAGCATAGAAAATTGCAAAGTCCTTGACTTAGAGTACGAACTAGAAGCAACAAAGAAACCATCAGTTTGTTATCAACTTTGTTCTCATACTACATCCAAAACACATCACTGTACTAGCTAGTAAGAAGAAAATTAACTGTCTCAGCTGAAACCAGAACAAGCATGCAAAAGGAGAAATGTTTGTCCTTATCTTTTAAGTGTCCCAGTTGAGCTTCACAGCTTGAATACCTGCTAGAAAGCAAGGAAAAAATATTATTGAATTTAAACCAACAGAAGTGGATTCAACACTGCCTGGGATTGTTGCTTTTTCAGAGGAGGCCACCAAGCAATGCAGAAAGAACTTGATGCTGCCTTGTTTTTAGGCAAGCAATAGCACAGAAATAGGATAAAACCCCAAGAGTTTGTAGAAACATGTCCTCAAAGAGAGGTTAAGTGGTATGTAGACACTTGTCACACTAACACTGGTTATCAGAAACCTGTTTGATCTAGGATCAAAGAGACTGGCAGCCCCTCTCTGTATCATTTGCTCTTTACCTGAATCATTTCTCTGAGTGTCCCGTTCTACAGTACCCATTTGATCTCAAGAAATCCATGGCCTGTCTGGATACTTCTGGTGCTGAGAAGTTCTGAACCTGGAGCTGTCAAAGGCTCTTTCATTGTCAGGTCTGGACTACTCAGAGGACACAGGGGCAAAAATACAAAAGCTGAATAAACCTGGCATTTTTCTGAATTTAAATTCCGTTACTACATTTGTCAAATAAAAGAGAAAGGTCAAGTGCAGAACCTCTGTCACGGTTTAATCCCAACAGGCAACTAAGCCACACACAGCCACTGACTCACTCTCCAGGGATGAGGAAGTGAATTGGAAGGGTAAAAGTCAGAAAACCTATGGGTTGAGATAAAGACAATTGAACAGGTAAAGGCAAAAGCTGCATGCACTAGCAAAGCAAAATAAAAAATGAATTCACCACTTCCCATTGCAGCCAGCTGTTCAGCCACCTCCAGGACAGCAGGGCTCTATTGCATGTTTAACAGTGACTTGGGAAGACAAACACCATCACCCTTTCCTTCTTCTTCCCCCAGCCTTGTATACTGAGCATGACACCATATGGTCTGGGATATCCCATGACTGGCTACGGTTGGCTGTCCTAGCTGGGTCCCCTCCCAACTCCTTGTGCACCCCCAGCCTCCTCCCTGGTGGGGTGAGGAGCAGAAAAGGCCTTGACACTGTGTAAGCACTGCACAGCCATAGCTAAAGCATCCTTCTCTTATCAATAGTTTCCAACACAAATCCAAAACACAGCCCCATACCAGCTACTGTGAAGAAATTAACTCTATCCCAGACAAAACACCCCAAGCATTAAAGCTCCAAGCATTAAAATAAAACTAATAAAATTGCTTTTATGGAACAGAGAAGAAACATGGAAATTTTGACTACTGCCACTAATTGTTGCATCACCTACTTTTGTCTCTTGAAAATTTTACTTCCCCCTGCAGTTTTTACAGGGCTCACATAACATGCAGCAAAGATGAAAGCAGTGGGAGTATCACCTCTCTTTGTCAGTGCAATGAGCTGTGAGCTGTATCTTTGTATTTTGGGGCATTCCTGTGAAAGACAGGGACAAGGAAGTGGGTTTTGCTTGCATCAAGCTTCTCCATTCTTTTCAGCAGGGAGCTCCCAGTCCTACACACATATCTCAGTGATTTCTCCTGCCTGTGAGCACTTCCCAAGGCTGACACCCCTGTGTGTGCAGCCGGACAGGACCAAGTGCAGTAGGAAGCCCTCTGTCCTTTGTGCCCCATTTCCAGGGCTGCGTGCAGTGCCTTGTTTGCACTGACCAAAGGAGGTCCCTGCAGTACTACAGTGGCTTAAAGTCTTTGAACCCTCAAAGTCTTCAGTTCTGGCCCCATGAGATCTCTCAATCTCACCCTGCTACCCAGCTCTCCTCAGATGTTCCTCTTTTCTCCCTGGGAGCTGAGCAATGGGCTGCAGGAGACAGGTATCACATGAATATATTTAATGCAGGCTCCCTTCCTTTCCCTTTCCCTTTCCCTTTCCCTTTCCCTTTCCCTTTCCCTTTCCCTTTCCCTTTCCCTTTCCCTGCAGAGGCCAGGCCATGCTGGGTGAGCTGTCCCTGCCATGTTCCCTGCTTGGCTCCTGCCATGGCCTGACAGTTTTGCACCTCTCCTTTGCACCAGCACTGGGCTGGGAGCCTGTCAGCTGACAGGAGGATGATGAGATGCCAGTTCCAGGAAACAGAATTCCTGAAAAATTTCAGCAGCCAGCAGCCTTCTCGGTTTCTCTTTTTCCCTTTTTTCTTTCCATAAGGCTCATTTGCTGTTTTTAATTGCCATATTTATTTGTTGCTGAAGCCTTGGCAGCACTTTATCTGCTGGCTCAAGTTTGCAATAACAGTCATGACCGCAGCAGCCAGATGAAAAGTGAATATTGAAATGCTGGCTTGAGTTGGAAATGTCAAAACCAGGGAAGCAAAAACAATATTGGAACCTGACAGAGGCTTACAACTATGAAACCTCTACGGGAAAGCAGTTAGCTCTGGACAGTGGGCAGGAAGCTGGGAGAGATTTGTTCAAGGATTTTTATTTCTGTCCACCATATTGATCAAACTCAAAGAAAACATGCTAAGAGATAATCCAAGGCAGGATGTAGTTTCCCAAAACCTTTCTTGGCAAACACTTGTTTAGCCTGATCCTTGAAATATTCCAGCAATGACAATTCCACAGCACCCTTAAATAACCTGCTTCACTGCTTCATTACACTTACTGTAAAGGAAACTGTTCCTGATGAATTGCACTGCTTCTTCATACTTCCCTCTTTGCTGTATTTCTGTCTGTTCTAATGAAATATTTTGGATCTTTTTTATGTGGCTCTTTTGAAGATCTGAAGATATTTTTTTAGTTTCTTAAAATTTTGAGGCAACTTGGTTCGTTTTGTATTTATCACTTGCTCATGACTCAGTTCTAAAATACATTTCTATTTCCCCAAATTATTTCACTGATGTACATTCATTATGAAACTATTTGGGTTGCATATTTTTAAAGCTGCTCATTGATATAAATATTCTCCTATGAACTGGAAGTAGCTCTCTGTGAACCACACACACACAATTAATATAGTAAAAATTATCGTGTAAAAATTGATCTCAGCTGTTACACAGTCTACGCATGCTTTCACTTTCCCCTAGTGATTTTCCTGATATTAGTTATAAATTCAGAGCTGGGTTAATGTTTTGGCAAAATATTCAGAGCTTCCCAACTTGGCCAACTAATGAGCACCAAAACCAGATGTTCATCCTGACATTTCAAAGAAGTAGCAAGTACACTTACTGCACAATTAGCAAAAGCAACAGAAACCAGTGTTTTTTAACTGTACAGCAGACAAAAAAAAAAGTGAGACAGGACCTATGTTCTTTTGCCCAATGACACAGTGAATTTTTTAGAATTTCCTCATTTTCTGAAAAGCAGAGCAAAACACTCCCTTTGGCAATACATGAGAAAAACAGAGAGAACGCTGGTTCTATTCCCCGCAGTCAGCTCACAAAGCAAAACAGAAGACATACACAGAAAACTTCAAAACATCCTACTTTCTGATGGTCATGGAAATACTTGGAATTTGCTTTTGATGAGGACAGAAGTCTAGTTTCAGATAGAAAGAGGAGTGAATCATGACCTTAGATGTACAATTAATAGCTTTGATTCTTCTTCTTTGAAGGAAAGGACCACCTAAATCACTTCCAAGTTAAACTGAAATCAGAGGACTTTCTACATCAGTCAATCAAAGAATGAACATGCTGCTGTCTGATAGAGGCTGCTGGGTCCAGCACAGGGAGTGAGGAAATTAATTTTTTTCTCATCCTTCAGGCTTTAAAATGACTCTGTAAGCAACACTTTTAACCAGTTGCTACTTGAAATTTTCATCACATAAGCCTGTGGGTTGAGTATTCTCCTGGCTTCTTGTTATTGTCAGTCCTAATCCTGCCATATTGTTAAGGGCTCTGCTGTTATTAAGCATGTGCCAATACCTCTCAAAAGCTACAACTCTTGGCTTTCCAAACACAGTGGTAATTTTTAAAGTAATGTTTTCAGTCGTGCCAAAATGACTTGGGCTCTAAGCCAGAAACATCTTAGAGATGTATGTTTGTACTGGCAAAAACATTTATTCCTTCATTCAGCCTCACTGAGTGTCTGCCTGTGCTTCTGCATGGCAAAGGGCAAGAGACAAGGAGATACATCCTTGCAGAGCTTTCAGTTCATCCTTCTTTTAGCCTGCTGCTGAGTTACTTTGCATACATGGGGGTAGTCAAACGCCAAGAACAGAGTTAGAAATACACACACATATCCGTCTCTCCCTGACAGGAGCACTCAATTCTTTGTGAGATTTACAGTGAGAAGAGCAAATGTTTTGGGACAGTGACTTCTGGCTTTTCCCTACCTAGTTCCTGGTGCCTAAGTAATTTATTTGCAGAGCAGATCTCTCAAAGCTGACAGATCCTGATCGTACTAAGCTGAATAAATAAACACACTTTCCTGCCAACTAGGGAGATATTTCTCAGATAATCCAGTCTACTGGCAGGACACTGTCTCTCAAGAAATGTTTCCCAGAGCCATTCCAGTGGGCTTGGAGCAGGAACTTGCCCGAGCTCCAGGTGGCAGCTGAGGGAGGGCAAATCATCACTGTTGGAACCACACTGTGAGTTAATAGCCCCAGAGAGCTGTGCCCCTCTGACTGACACAGAGAGGTGCAGCTGGCTGCAGGGGGGATGCTGAGAACAGCGGCCAGAGGAACAGCTCAGCTTCACTGTATTCCAATGTCTCCTCCCATTCCATGCCACAGGGCCTGAAGTCTCCTCCAGTATGCTCCTACACTAGGAAAGCAAGGTACTTGGAGATTATTAACAAAGGTGCAAGAAGTGGGCATCTGACTCTGTCTTGAGCCATTTTCCAAGAGTAACTGGATCTGTTTTCCTCCACAGCTGCACATACTTCAGTGCAAGTTTATGCATGAACATTCACTTAGGAGTAAGAATTTTCTGTCTTGACTTAATTAAAGTTACTTAAAAAAAAATAAATCTCCTTAAATTATAAGTCAAGGGTCTTATTTTTGTCCTCATGTAGCTCTGTACCAGGATTGCTGTAAATGTAAATTAGACCAGATGTAGTCAGTTCAGTACCAGTGTGTGTGATGAGGAAATGCTCCTGTGAACTGATCATCTGAGGATTTTGCAATACATTTCTTGTCAGCAGTCACAAGCAGCAAAACACTTCAAGGCCTAAGCCACAGTAGCATGGTTGGACGACAGAATCCATGAACACCTTGCCATGGCCTGTGATTAAAATAAAAAATGGCTCGTTTAACTTCAGGCACAAATATCATCACAGGATTTAACCAAAATCCACAGGGGTTTTTCCTGGGATCAGGGAGAATTCACAGTTTAGGCACCAGTCATGGCAATGCCTGGCTTCTTGGCATTAGAGTTCATCAGAAAATAATTCTAATAGTCATTGGTGATGCTTAAAAGTGCCCTTAAAGACATATCAAGTGAGGGGTTCTGCTCTCTCTACTACCTACTCCCGTACACAGAGAGCTGTTATTTCTCAGCCCATTGGCTGCTCATCCTTTTACACAGAAAAAAGACATTCCAAATTTCAGTCCAAAGACAGCAAAAATTCTGGAGAAATGCAGCAACTAATATTTACTAATCTACTAGGAACAGTTTTTCTTTGCTGGTCTCCAAAGGAAAGAGAGAGAAGGTTGAAGGGCCAGCTTCTCAGGCCAGATTTAAAAATCACCGTTCTCTTCATATGTCTACATAGGCATTTACACTAGGAGATACTCCCATGTTGAACACCATGTGAACAGATATGTGATTTATACCTACAGATTCAACCCTTACAGATTTCTGTTAGGCATGCACACGGAAATGAAAGCCATTTTGAAGTGTAGGTGGTAGAAAAGAAGCAAGGAAATAAGCTGTCTATTCACCTCTGAGGGAGGTTGTCTCTTTCAAGCCTATGTTCTGATAAGAGTAATTAGCCATTAGAGTAATTAGAGTTATACAGTGAAGGGACAGGGAAGAAAGGAAAACTTTAACCCCCCCCAGGAAAATATACATAATTTGTTGGCATGTAACATACATGTTACATATGCATTTATAAGTATGTATGTTGTCATATAACTTGTTAGTATGGAGGTTTCTTTGGCTGCTATCTTCAACAGCAGAGTTATAATAGTTATAGAAAAACATGTGCCATCTTTTTAGTGTTCTATAATTTAGTCAAGTCCCAGGACCTAGAAGCAGAGAACTGTCCATTCCCATTTACCTTCATGTATGATTCTGCCTCCTTTGCTGTTTGTTAAATTTTGAATGAAGCTCAAATGGCCTGACTTGCTTGAGGCTAAAGTCACCTTGGCAGTTATATTAAGGCTCTCAAAACTAAACAAAACTGTCCATGTTCCAAGAAGAATGAACAAGAGGCTGAATTAAATAATGATTACAGACTATCTTAAAGGGATTAAATGTTAAGAAATCACCAATGATTAATTTTCTGGGCTTTCTTTCAGCTGTTTGAAGAAAAGGTATCCTAGTCTTCTTACAGAAGAAATTATTTGTCTGTTAGGCATAACTCAATTAGTGGAGGGAGAGTCCTAGTTGAACATCATGTATTTACTTTGATTTTAAAACCTGTCTTTGTGGAAGGTGACATTAGATGGTAGTTTCTTCTCAGATTACCTTCATGCCCTTTTTCTTCCATAACCAATCTCCTTCAGGTTCTCTTGTCAAAATGTTTCCTTTCACAACTTTTCCTAGCATTCTTCAGTTAGCTAAATCATATAGTGACCTCTTGGGATTAAACTAGTCACCAAATTTACAAGCCAGAACACCTAAGGTGCTTTTTCACTGTAAAACTGTGATTTTCAGGCAGCTGAAAAGGAATTCTCAATGCCACACAAAGATCAGAAATTCGGAAGACAGAAATCTTTCCCTGCTTCAGACATCCCCATCACCCTGCCTTCCTAACTCATCTGGTAAAGGTGCCATTTGCTGCTCACTTGCACAGACTGGTGACTGTGGCACCTCAAACATTGCCACCATCACATCTATGAACTCAAAGTCAGGAGGCAGAGCTGACAGGGAGATTAGAAAGCAGAAGTACAAGTGAAAGTAAAACTAGGCTTCACTTCATTTCCTGGCTTGAGATTTTAGGAGGAAGCTGTGATTCCCATTCTCATCTGCCCACAGAGAAAGAAAACAGCAGTGCCACTGACAGTACAGTCAGTTTGACTGCCTGCAGGAGCTGCTTCCTTGCAGGTGTTTTTCCAAATGTCTGCCAGACTACAGCACTGGAGATATCACAGGTGGGGGGCCTTCCTTTTGGGCATTAGTTTATTCTAAATTATGTTCCAAAATGCATATAAAAAAAAAAGGTGTGAAAGGGAAAGCTTTCCCTTTACTGTCTTGCTGTGGTGGAGAATCATTCCCTTTCCAGAATCCTCACTGATGCCCTTCCTGAGCACTGTTATCTTCTTTCCCCTTTTTTCTCTTGCTCTTTTAAAGTGTCTGATCAAATCTGCCAGGCTATCAAATGCTTCCTGAGTATCTATGAATGATATTAGCAGCAGGAACACTTGTGAGGAGAGGGTGGAAACGGTATGAAACAGGATGGAGTAGGATTTATTGTCTCTGTTTGTGACACTGGAAAAGGACTGGCAACAGGGAAGTTTCCTCAATTGGAGATTCCAGGAATATATATATATATTTATATACACACATATATATATGTATAGAGAGAGTTCATATTTCATTCTGAAAATGGAAGCCAGTCAACAGGCATGGAAGGAAAGAGCATGAGGCAGACAATGTTTTAAATATTAGTATTTTCCTCAAACACTTAAAAAATGTTCTCATTATGGGTACAGTAGAAGTTTCCAAATCTGATACTGATTTTTGAACTTGGAAGTTAATGTTTCAACATCTATATGACACAGGTTATAGTTTATTAAACAACAATTAATTGTGAACTTCAAGTAGATACTATTCATGCTTTTATCACATATATATGAGGACATAAAATTTTTTGTTTCTTTTTCTTAAGGGCCTGTGTTTCTTAAATTGTAAAGAATATAGGTGAATTTCATTTTTTTTAATAAAACAATTTTCTAGTAATTACACAGAATTCTTTGAAAGTAAAAACAAACCATGAATATCAAAAAGCAAAATTTTGAATAATGACTTTTAATATTGTTTCTGGTGATGCTGTGACTGTAAATGGGCAGATTTCAAACCAGGTCTTTAAATGCACATCAATCCCTGAGAGTCTGTGGGTGGTCCAGTATTACAGAACAGAATCACTAAGGTTGGAAAAGATCTTTAAGATCATTGACTTCAGCCATTAAACCAGCACTGCCATGCTCACCACTAACTGTCCCCAAGTGCCACATCTCCATGTCTTTGTACACCTCCAGGAATGGCGATTCCATCACTTGCACTCTTCCAGCGCTCGACCACCCTTTCAGTGAAGACATTTTTCCTCATATCCAACCTAAACCTCCCCTGAGGTTGAGGGCCGTGTCCTCTTGTTCTGTTGGTTGTTACTCGGGAGAAGAGGCCGATTCGCAGGTGCCGTGCCCTGCTTTCAGGCAGCTGACGAGTGATCAGGACCCCCCCTGAGCCTCCTTTTCTCCAGGCTAAACCCCCCAGCCTCCTCCTCTGCTCCTCATCACATTTGTGCTCCAAACCCTTCCCCACCCTCGTTGCCCTTCTCTGGACATGAAAATACCGTATATAACTATCTTGTATATGCAGTCCTTTAACAGCGAGCTGTTCCACTTAAAGACGGAAAACTCTTTCCGACAACATCCGCGCTCGCCTTCCCGGCGCAATCCGGGTGAAATCCGGACGCAATCTCGGCGCAATCTGGGCGCATTCCGGGCGCAATCCCGGCGCGTTCCCGGCGCAATCTCGGCGCGTTCCCGGCGCTGCCTCGGGCCAGGCGGGAGCGCTGCAGTACCGGCGGCGCGCGGCAGGGGACGCGCGCAGGCCGCGTTCCTGCGCTCCCGGCTGAATCCCGGCGGGAAGCGGCGGCCCGGCCGGGAGGGGCTGGTCCCGGCTGCGGCCCCGGCTGCGGCTCCGGTCCCGG
>VXBU01013300.1:233848-292740 GCA_013400315.1 Bombycilla garrulus
GGTCCCGGCTGCGGCTCCGGTCCCGGCTGCGGCTCCGGTCCCGGCTGCGGCCCCGGCTGCGGCTCCGGTCCCGGCTGCGGCTCCGGAGGAGGGCGCTCGCCCGCCGGCCTCAGGGGGGGCACGTTGCGCGTCGAAATCGCCGCCGATGGTGTTGGGAGCACGTTCTGCTGTCGCTCAGGAGACCTGTCAACTTTACGTTGGGCTTGATGATCCTAGAGTTTTCTCCCAGCCAAAATTATCCCGTGATCCTGCAGCACTGAAGGCTGGAGTGGCTGTTTCAAGAGTTGTGTCACGGGCACCTGCGATAGTGAGGGGGGATTTGGGGAAAAACTGGGCCCCGGGGAGCCAGCTGTGGCTGGTTAAAAGGTCAGCGATGTTTTGCTTGCCCAGGGTGGTATAAAACCTTGAGCAGAGCCTGTTGTGAAGCTCTTGCTCAGGCAACGTGTAAAGTGCTTGGTTGATGTAAAACATATTTATAGTGATTTCTTTAAGTGTGCTGTAATTTAATAGTTAAGAGCCTGGTTAGTGATGACATGAGGGAATGGATGATAGCACACAAATGTTAGGAAGAATACTGTGGAGGAATTATGGGGATCCTGAGTTTTTATAGTGTTAAGTTTTATCTTAGGGGAAGGGTTTGGTTTGATGGCTTGAGGGTTTTTTTTGGTATTTTTTTTTTTTTTTTTGTTTTTTTTTTTTTTTTTTAACAGACAGTATGGAATTCAAAATGGAAAATCTAAGATTAAATCAAAAGCTTCTAGCTTACAAGTGAGAGGTAAAAATGTGTCAGTCTTCAAAGTAATACTATTCCACATGGCAGCCAGCAGTATTTTCCATTCCTGTTTTTCTTTTCAAATGTTTTTTTTTCTGGTGCTACTGAACTTCTTGCCCTCTTGAATGCTTTGCTTTCTGATACTAGAAGCCCTGCAAGCTCATCCTTCTTGAAAGGGGCTATTTATTCAGTAAAGCTTTTGTCAGACCACTTATGTAACTTCAAAACCAATTCCCAGCACTTTCGTTTTGCTGCCTCTTTGTGAGAAGCATATGGATTCTTGGACTGAATGGATATTATATAAATACTATACACTTTGCTACCCTATCAACATCAATTGCTGTGGTTGGGTTACCGACGCTGTACAGATGCAGAAAGGAAATGGTCTTGACAAATAGGATACATGGGATTTTTTCCAGGACAGTATTTTGAAAGAGCTGCCTCGTGAAATCCCCATTAGACAGCAGCACGACAAATATGCAGGCAGGCTGCAGGAAATACCACAGGAACAAATGTGAATCTCTCCCTTCTTTCCTGAATTCTTGCTTGCTGCAATCATCACCATGCCTAAGTGAAGAACAGCAAAATGCATTGCATTATTAAGCAATACTTAGTTTGCATTAATACAGTCTTAATAAATTAGGAAAGCTGATGGCTGATAGAGAAAAGCAGCTTCACTCCAAGGCACAGATGGGAAGCACATACTGTCCTGAATTTGTCTGCTTTTCCTTTAGAGAATGACAAGTATTTAGCATTATAAATCCCCTGGGTATCAGTGTTGGACCATGAGTGTTAGACACATATAACATTTCAAAGCAGTCGTACCACTGGCACAGTTACAAACACACTTGATTAAACCATCCTACACTATGAAAAGAGGTTTAAAACAATAGATTCTGGGTCAACTTTCTTCTTGGCATAGACCTGCTCAGAAGGCTTCAAGTAGGTCAATTTATGGGCCTCTGAGAGAGCTGAAGTGGTGAAATGGACTCTGTTGTTGCATGATTAAATTATATTTTGTTGTTAAGTTGTTTTTTGCTCTTCCCTGTTTGTTTATCCTAGCACTAAGCAGTGGGGTTTGCATGATTCATACAAACTAGTAGGGAGACTTTGCAATACAGAAGTACTGACATTATTCCAACATGCAGTAATATGTTGAGATTCTTCCATGCTCTTCCCACTAAGGATGATGGCACCCAGCTCCATCAAATTAGCCATCCATGGCCCATTGCTAGTGAAAACACTGTTTTTCCAAAAATAGAACCTGACAGGAGGAAAGACAAGACTCAGCCCACAATCTGCTGTCTTGAGGTTGCCATTGACAAAACATTTTACCTAAATATTTTCAGGCATTTGATGAGGATCCAGTGTCAGATGGATGGAAAAAGGAAATGACAGGAAGATTGTGAAGATTTTTGGGACAGATCTGAAAAGTGAAAATGTCTTTTCCAGATATTTCCAGCATTCCTCAAGTTGGCCAAAAAAAGGAAGGCATTTTGCATCTAAAGGCTATTTTAGTAGAGAATCCAGAAAGTGCTACTGGGGGAAAAACTTACCTTTGAAAACGTCTTGGCTATCAAAGGAAAGAATTAGACTGTCACTGGACTATTAAATTATTTGAAATATGAAGGATACTATTGAAAGGGGTATTGGAGATGATGGATTATACCTATTTGCTACACAGTGGCAAAATAGATGCATAGTAGTACAGTTTCTAGTGTGCCTCTTTTTTATTTCTAGTGATTTATTGGCAGGATGCCTGTAAAAATAATGGAAAATCAAATAAAGCAACCAGTTAGTTAAAAACGATAGCATTAATACTCTTAATCTGTTCAAAAGCCATATTTTTATTTTAAATAATATTAGTCACTTTTTAAATAGGGTATTGTATGTTGTGTCTGAGGTCAGAGCAGGTACGTGGCGTTTGCATAACTCACAGGGTACAAAGATCTCTCTGCTATTTCTGGATGCTCAGAGCACCACTGAACCAAAACGATGTATTCATAATGCACATTTTCTTCTTGAAATTCATGTGTATCTCTGATTATAATTTCTACAAATTACTGGAATGGCTCTGTGCAGTTTAAAGTCATGTGTCAGAGCCAAGTCTTTTTAAGAAAGTGATTTGCAGAAAATGAAAATATACTGAGCCCTTTTATCTTAAATCTTATCCTCCTAGCAGAAGAAATGGATCTGAGTAGAAGAATACTAACTGTTCATATGAAAAATTGGAAAATGTATAAGAGGAAAAAATACATGAACTGCTAACAACTGCAATCTAAATATTTTGGATGCTCTAATTCTGAGAATTAAGGGAATATGTATTTTACTGATGAGATATCTTCATTGATAGAGAAGGAACTGCCTGAAAATGTGTGAAAATTTACAGGTACAGTCTAAAAATAATTTACCAGAAAAACAACTTCTGAAAAGTGCTGTTTCAAAGTCTGTTTTTATAATGAAGGATACAGAATTACTCATCAAGTGCTTAATCACAGTCTTCTATTGTTTCTTGGCTGCTTTCTAATATGAATATTACTATCCAGACTGATTTAGTTGGCCTCTCCCCTTGATGGTTTAAATTATTTATTATCTATCCTTCTGAGAAAACAGGCTCCAGGAACACTCCTTCAAATCTCTAGGACATGCCTTCTAAAGAAGGCTTTGGGTTTTTTGGGCATTGGTTTTGTTGTTTTGTTTTTGGTTTGTTTTTTTTTTTTGGTTTTTTTTGGTTTTTTTGGGGGGGGGGGGGGAAGGAGGAGGTTTGGATAATTTTTTTGCCTTCTTATTCTTTGAATGAAACTGCTGACAAAAAACCACCCATAGGTACTGAGGTGGGTGTTGCACATAGCATTTGGACCAGTTCAAATACTAGACACATACTAACTCTTGCTGAAAACTGAGCTTCCTCTTGCATCAGGGAAGATGCGAGAAAAGAGATTCAGTAAATTTATCAACTTTTGTGGCAGATAGTAGGTCAGTGATAGCTGAGATAGAGCATGAATTTAGTAGGATATAAATTTTTTGAGAAATAAGTGCAACATGCTTCCACATGTTCAGAAGCAACTCATATTGTCTTCTATGTCTCTTCAGCCATCCTTTGGTAAGTTTGTTTAACGTTACAGAGTTCAAGAGACTTGAACTGAGTCTATCAGGATAAATTCAAGTAGTCCCTCAGGATAAATTTAAGTAGTCCCTATGCTGTGCCTGCCTTTTCTTGCTGGAAAAGCCTCCTTGTTTGCTCCAGACCACCCTGCCAATGGGTGCAGTGGGAACCACCAGGCAGCCTGGGCTCAGGTGACCATATGCTGGGGAGGGGATTGCACTCCCTCCAGCTGGAGGGATTTCTGCTCTACTCTCACTCTTGGTTTATGATGCAGTGCCTTTGGTTTCAGTCTTCTTCCCTTCAGCTGGGCAGGAACTGTGAGGAGCAGAGGGAGCAGGCAGATTTCTTTAATTGAAGCATTGTTTTGTATTGACAATAGCAGCATTGAAGGGGAGGATTTTGAGTAGCAGAGTTTTATACCACATAGGTGTGCACCTGCCATCCTGATCTCAAGAGGACTTCAATTCCTTCAAGACTTTGGGCTGTTGCGCCGCTCCAGATCACCCCACTCTGCCTGCCTTGCTTTTAACAGTCTCTCACCTCCTACAGCATGTCCTTGTAATTTGCTGTGCTCATCAATTTGCTGGGCTCTTTCTGCTGTGTTCACAAGAAAACCTATTTCAGTGATTTCAGCAGGGGATTAAGGTAAAACACTCAGGTGAATACCCTTTCTATCAGTAGTCCTGTGAATTTGCTTTCTTCAGCTGCTGTTATATGTCCTGTTTATTCTTCCAGGGTGCTGTTACACTGAATCAACAGATTTATATAGAAATACACCAGCAACAGGCCCACAGCCATACCCTACCCAGAAAATAGCAGAGAGCAGCTGTGATACAGGAAGAGCTGGTAATGCTAACCTGAAGCTACTGTTTCGTTCTTTTGTCATTCTTTAACTTGAGAAATGAACTAATCTAATAACAGCTTATTTGGGCTGAATTTTGTGGTTTTCATAATTAAGACTTTCCTGTTTAATGGGATTTTTGACTTAAAAGCCCAATCCCATATTTTTAAGTTATTAGAGAGAGTGAAATTGAATGTTGAAATAGAAGCAGATAGATTAGTGTGATGTTGGGTTTTCTCCTCTACAGTCTGCTTTCCTGACTAATATGTTTGTATTTAGTTATTGAAATATAACATATGTATAAATACATATAGAAATAATACTTTATTGTGCACAGTTTGAGTATATCCATTATTTTGTCTTCTTTTTATCTTTTTTCATATCTGCTCAAAATTATACAGTAAGAAAAGCTAATGTGTTTTACGTTTTATGTGTGTAACATAGGAGAGCCAAAGGCTATACCAGTTTTTCCATTTGCAGATACTAGTGTTTGCAGAACGTAGCCATAACATTTTCTTTGATCACTGTAATACATTTTGCATGCACACTGTTTGATATCAGCAGCAGAATACACTGCCTTTGTAACCAAGGGACACTACATGCAGTCTCTATGTAGGAAGAACAGGCAGAATTAATCCGAGTTACTGTGTGACTAGAAAAATCTCTAGAGAACAAGCTTAGGCAATGGCATGGGTGATGTGATAAATTGGGCTCTACTAACAGAGCAGACTGAATGAGCATCCCAGTTCTATACTGAGAGGCCTTTTCTGGGGAAGGCACTCACTATATTTTAGATAAGACATAAAACTGAGACTCTCACTGCTTGCAGTCATCAGAGAGCTTAAGCTACTTTTGTGGTGTCAACACTAATACTGTGGCCAAGAGCCGCACGTCATTGCCTTCCACCCAATCAACTCCCCCAGCTGCTTCAGTGGTGTATGAGATCCTTCTCAATTTCCAACTTTCAGCTCACATTCAAAATAATTCATTGTTACACAGCTCCTGTGCTCCTTCTTGGGGTGGGACCCCTAACTCTTGGGGCTACTGTACATTATTTAGTATTTTATCCTTCAGCATCCTCTGAAAGAAGGAGACATAGAAAGCCAGAAGAAGTACATGAATGTATAATTATTTAAAAGCTTGTTTCATAACTCCAGAGGTGAACGGCTCTCATAACTGGCAGCAGTTTAAATCTTGAGCAGAACTTTGCAGGAGACTCACAGTTGTGATACAAGCAAATTTTCTGAAACTCTAACAAAGGAAAGCGCTGGATTCTGCACCTGGCATGGGACAGCCCTGGTTGTGTGTAGAGTCAGGGCAATGAGAGGCTGGAGAGCAGGGCCACAGAAAGGGACCTGGGGCTCCTGCTCCATGGCAAGGTGAACGTGAGCCAGCAGTGCCCTGGCAGCCAGGAGGGCCAACCCTGTCCTGGGGGGCATCAGGCACAGCATGGCCAGCTGGGCAAGGGAGGGGATTGTCCTGCTCTGCTCTGCACTGGGACAGCCTCACCTTGAGTGCTGGGGGCAGTTCTGGGTGCCACAATATAAAAAAGACATTGAGCTGTTGGAGAGCGTGCAAAGGAGGCCCCTGAGGATGCTGAAGGGTCTGGAGGAGAGCCGTTTGAGAAGTGGCTGAGGACTTGGCCTGTCCAGCCTGGAGAAGAGGAGACTGTGAACTTCAACATCCTCATGAGGGGAAGAGAAGTGGCAGTGATCTCTTCACTCTCATGACCAGTGACAGGACATGAGGGAAAGACACGAATCTGAGTCAAGGATGGCTTAGGCTAGATATCTGGAAAAAGTGTCTTCACCCAGAGGGTGGCTGGGCACTGTAACAGGCTCCTCAGCACCAAGCTTGACAGAGTTCCAGAAGCCTTTGGACAATGCTGTCAGGCACATGGTGTGATTTTTGGGGTGTCCTGCAGAGAGCCAGGAGCTGGACTCGGTGATCCTAATGGATCCCTTCCAACTCAGGATATCCTATGAGTTTCTGAAGTTTTAGCTATTGGGTGACTGATGTTTGTGGGAAAACTCTTTCATTCTGCAGGTAGATAGGGTTGGTATTTATTTCTCATTCCCTTTTTAGTTTCCAGTTATTTGCCCTTTCCAGTTATTTATTTGTAATGGAAATAAACATGGAGTAGCTTTCTTTGCAAGAAGTAGCAATCCTTAGCAGCAATTACTTGGTTGGAAACTTAGATGGATACTTAGGAACCTTGCTTAAGTGGAATCCAGGATGGAAGACATCCAGGAAAATCTATTGGCGGCTCAGATTGTACTGAATAGTGTTAGAAGATTTAAGTCTCTCCAGAGATGCTTAAATCTCAACTAGATTCGACAACTGCAGCATCTGCTGCAGCTCTTGTTAAAACAAAATAAAGTAAAAGGATAAAATAAGATAAAAGTCAAATAATGTTAAGAAGCCATGCTAAGGTGCAGTATCAATACTCAAATGAAAGGTGAAACTAGCAGCATGGAATCTAGAAAAAGAGATGTAACTGAAATCATATCAGAAATAAATTTCACCAACGTCAGTCACTAGGCAAAAATTTTCAAATAGCAGGTCCCTGTACAGGTGCATGGGGTATTGGCAACAGAACAAGAAAAGTTCAGCTGTGATTCAATTTCACTGGAAAGGAGAGAAAGTTATTGATATAATGAACACAGTGAAAACAGTTATGTTTCAAGACTGTCATTCAATTTTTTTTGTGCATCTGGAACATTTTTCTTGGAACTCAGGCAAAGATAAATCCTCATTTGAAGCCCAAAACACTCAACATAATTCTTTAAATTTACTTCAGTTGGTTTTTCACCACATCTGTGGCTTGCACACCATGTAAGCAGAAGCCATAAGTGAGAATCAGCTGAATACTTTCACCTTGCACTGTTGTGGACACCATTGCTATCATTCTGGATGGGGGAGCAGAAACATTTTTATTCAAGTATTTTGCTTTCTTGCAATGTTCATGAGGCATTGGTGACAATACCAACACCAAAACCTTCTAAACAGCAACAAACAATAGGGTTCTGGAGGGATGTAACCCTACCAGAGCTAACCCATCAATTTAATTTAACCCTGGCACACTTGCTAATCTGGAGCCAGAGTGCCCAATGCCAGGCATTAGTAAACCCTCAATGCCCAGTCATCAGGAGGCTGCCACAGGGACTCGAAATACCAATTTCAGGAGCTCAGAGGTTTCATGGTATTTTCCGCTATAGTTTTACCTCATTCAGCAGTGCTTAAGTTTCTTTTGGGCTTTCCATGAGTAGGCACTGACCCAGTATTTATCCTTTAATGAGGAACAGAAGCATTAAATGCTCTAAAGTTTTCCAATAAAGATGCAAACCATTACTGAAATTCACTCATTTTATCCTAATAGCATTGCATTTCCTGCCAATAACTTAAAATATGCTGTTATTCTGCCTGAAAAGAAAAAAGGTCTTAACTCTAAAATAAGACTCTGGAAATGATATAATATAAACATGTGCTGACATTAATTACTGTAATATTTATGTATAAAACAGATGGTAGTGCTTTCAAAAATGTGTGAGCAATGATCAGAATGAATTCATTAGGCATTTATACTGCTGTCATGTACTCACATAGGTGTTGCCTTGGACCCTGCTATATGCTAAGGAGCTCTTTCTTTTTAAGTGAGGTTTTACCAAACAGATGGAAAGCATTATTAACTACTGTTTTCCTTTCTTGTCAAAGATGTTTTGTCTAATCATCACTATAATTACACATCCACATTGTAGTAAATCATGCTGTATAAACATTTAGAACAGAGTGGATTATTAGGGTGAAATGCAAAGTATTCCAGACATTAAAACAAAACAAACATGGACTGGGCTGTGCTGAATAATAGCAATTTTTAACATCGAGGACAGACAAAACATAATTTAATAGCTTTGGCTTTTCTTTCTTCCATTTATGTCCCATTATTCTACACACAGTGCATCCTGGGTGCTTTCAAGTGCCTCCCTCCCCTTTCTTTGTGTGAATATTTAAACGAAGAGACATTTTCCTTTACACAGCAGCTTCCTTCCACATCTTGGTGTCTCTGTTTTCTTCGTTCCATTTAATATACAACCACAAAAGCACTCAGGAAGAAAGTGGACAACAAAGAAATCTGAGGGCCCTTTGTTTCCTGAGATAGCCATGAAATTTCCATTCTAGATGAAGCAAGTGTGTTTGATGAGGGTAACCAACCACTGTAGGACCAGAGCTGCAGTACTCAACTTTTCCGTATGCAGTGTCAGGTTCAGAATCACAAAATATCAGCAGAACAACTGCCTTTCTGTCAGTCTTGTGACTCCACTCAGAGGCTGCCACAGCCCCTCTTTGAGTCACAGACAGCTTGGGAGTGGCTGGCCTGGGTGCTGGTTTGGCACTGTTTGCACCATGCGGTTGTGCTGGGCCCTACCCGGCCCTATTTGGCCAAGAAGTGAGTGCAGTGGGGATGGATTTGATGTAAATCTCTGCTGTAGGTGCCAATGGTTGTGCTAGTCATCCTCTGAAGTCAGTGTAAAGAAATGAGCTTTCATTAATTGGATTAATTGATGGATTAATTAACTGGATTAATTGACTGTACTGACAGGGCAAATTCTGCTCTGGCGCCCATTTCTTTCTGCTTCAAGGCTCTCTGAACTTCTAGGATTTAAAAGTTCCTGCTTGAAACTAATATATTCCTATAATCACAAAGACTTGTGAATATTGCCCTATAGTGACAGAAAATCAAGTTATTCTTCTATAGACATCCCAAAAGGCATCTGTTCAATTGTTACAGACAAAATTCAAATTCCGTCAGAGAGTAGAACATTTTTTGAATCTTATGTATGGTTCCCACTTGGAAAACAGCAAATACCCAGGTGCTGTATACAATTCCAGGATGATTTTTATATCTTCCTTTCTGAGAGTCAGACTGCATCAATATTTTTCCCATCTAATTTATTTAAATGTTATTGCACCAGCTGTTTCTGGCAAGATCAAAAATTTATCATAGCTATAGGAGCTATGGCTAAACACTAAAATACACAAAGGTTTCATTTGGTTTAGACCTTTTCTTAATAGTGGTACATCCAAAATAGAATTGTGCAGTGTCCTGCTATTTCTGAAAAGACACTATGGCCTGCTGTAGAAATAGCAGATTACCATTGATACTGGTTAAATGAGCTTCACTTATAGGGAAGCTGAAATAGTAAATAAAACCCCTTGAAAGACAGATATAAGTAGTTCCTGTGAAAAATGGATTAACTATATTTAATGATAAAAGAAACTCTGTACAAAATTGATTCAATAGCTTGATCCCTTGGTCTTCTCTGGTTCGATATTAAAAATTATTTAAAGGATAAACATGGTGGTGTATTTAAAGAAAACAAAACCAAAACAGTATAATTTTCCTTTGTGTATCAATACTGCTTTTATTACTATTAAAAAAATTATTAAGGAGTACAAAGCAATTTTTTCCTGCTGCACATAAATATCTTTTTATCTACAAGCATTTACATAGTATGTTCCAAGTTTATCATGTCTTAGATTTTACCAGCAACATTCTCTTTTTTGTAATTCCATATGTGGCCTGAGAAAACCAAGGGTACAGAGCTGGCTATTTCTACAAGCTGACTACAAAGTCTGCAAGAAATTGAGTGTTGGGATATGATTAGTATCTGCTACAATCAAAAACTCATGCAGACTGTTGCTGCATCAAAACAGGTTGATCACGAGTCAATCTGTTACACCTCTCCATGGATGCATTATTTTACAACTTCTTTGGGGCATACCTCAGAAAACAACCTTCTCAGCTCTCCTAGGTGGGTGGCAGAGGATTTATTCAGCTTAGTTTTGCTGTGTTGAATGACCCTGCAGTCCTACTATGCCATTAGCTGGCAGGGCAGTAGGTGTTTAATGGTGCTCTTTCAAAGCACATTAAGGCCACCACAACTTTCCTGGCTCAGGAGATGCATTTCCAGCTGCTGCTTCACCCTGCCAATACTGGGCAAGGACTGCCCATGTGTTCACCCTCTGTGTCCAACGCTGCACCAAGGTATGATCACAGAATCACGCAGAATATTCTGAGTTGGAAGGGGCCCACAAGGATCACCGAGGTGAGGCTGACCAGATGACAGCTCCCACTTAAATGCTGGTGCATGGTTAGGATCAGTCTGTTTGCAGTGGCACTCACAGGGCTGTATCAGAGCACACTTGAACCTTTCAGTAAGCTGTTAAGGATTGCCATGCCTCCTTTCCCTACCCACAGCAATGCAGGGCACTGTGCCTTCTGAAAAAAGTGGATATTCAGGATGCCTTTGTGAAGAACCACAGAAGTCACGAAAGGAAAGGCTACACAAATCCGTGCCACATGAGGGCTCTCTCATGCTAAGAGAAAGACAAGACAAAACCAGACCTCAGGCTGCTATTAAGCCACCTGTTTGCATTGGAACAGGCTGGAGAATTCGCAGAATCATCCCCATGTCACATTTTAAAGCTGACATCAGTGAGCTGTCAAAGTTGTCAAGTGCACTGGGACAGACTGAAAACAGCAGGAACTCATTCCTTACCAGAACATGTTTGACACAAAATCTACAGCAGAAGGCAAAATCGGCACTAACCCCTCAGCTGGGCACCCTGTCAGGGAAACCTGTTTGTGTATCACATACTGGAGCAGATAGTCTGTAGAACCTTCTGGAGAACACATCTAGTAGCAATTTTCCTGATACTGTGGGAAAAGGATGCTCCTCGACTTTTTTATTAATTTGATCCTAGGAGGTAACCTGATGCTATATGATGGTAAATATTATATGACTGCTACTCTTTTTGACTAAAGCTCTTTTTATTTTTTTTTTTTTTTTGTTACCTGGATGTTGATGTTTTGAGCAGATTTGAGTCACGAATAGCCTTTCCAATGTTGAAAGTGTATAATGGAGGTATCACTTTAAAAAGGGCTATGAAAATGCTGTCTGGCTTTTCCTTTCCACAGACTTCTCATTTCTTTCAGTCAGCTGTCAGCCGTAGTGAACTCTTACCACCACATTGTAGCTGGGGAGGTGAACCGAAGGAGGAGCTGAAGCAGGAAGGAGCTGTTTTAGACACTGCTACTCGAAGAAAGCAAAAGTCCTCAATCACCCAGCCATGTGTTCCTCTCTCAGTTTGTCAGGAATGACACAAAATGGCACATATATTCCTCTTCTCTTCAGTGCACCAACTTCAATAATATTACCTTATAATGAAAATATATTAAGGGTTGTGGTAATGAGACATTTTCAGCTTGCTTGTTTAATAGTTGGACTAGTGTCCAACTCAACAGAGAAGGACAGGGAATTGAGTGTAAAAAGCCTTATCCTCAAATAATTTTACAGATTACATCTGTGGCCCAAGCAAATGTAGGAAAGAAATGGGAGATACCAAGCAAGGTCCTTTGACTCATGAGGACATAAAGAGCCTTGACTGAAAACATGCTTGGACAGCACCTTCCTGCATTCATGGCACTTGCTTTACAGCCTGCAGAGTGTAGATGCCTTGATCAGCTTCTTCCCACCCAGATTATGAAGTCTGGAGAACAGACACTCCTAGGAACAGGTCTTTGAATTTCCAGTCCTACAAAAGGACTGCTTGTCATTTGACTTTTGAGTTTCCAGACACATCACAAGAAGGAAAACCTGGAGTAAAAGTACTCAGTGCACACATCTCAAATTGGCAAATTCCTTTCTCTAGGGAGAAGAACCTGGCAAAGTTTATCTGAATAAATTTGGTAACCAGAATAAGTTCTGGTAGCCAGAATTACCTGAGCAATGAGGGGGCCCCACCAGTGGGTGCTGCAGAGGTGAATTTGGCACCCACTGCAGCAGAGTGTCAGTGCTCTGCTGTCATCAGCCACGCTGCTCCTGCCAGGTCAGCAGCAGAGCCCTTTGCTGCTGGCTGAGGACTTCAAAAGTAGGATTACAGAAAAGGCAAGTGAATTAAAATGATTTCCATACTAGTGTCCAGTCAACGTGCACTTTCCAAGTATTTTCATTACTATTTTCCTACTATTCCCGCCACTGATGGGGTATGGACGAGTACCACTGAAAAAGACATTACAAATCTCAGACCCGATAGGTTTGGTCTATTTGCAAAATTTTGGCAGACTGTCAAATACATTGCTAGAAACTGACAGCTCCAAGAGTATTTTCTCCATGCTAGCCAGCAAGAGATCAATAGCAATGTTAATTATCAAAGCAAACAGAGATCATAGGAGAGCAGTAAAACAAGGGAAACTGTGAGTTTCACCTGTCATTCCTGTTGATTCTGGATGGTTTCCGCTAGTAATTCCATAATGCATCATGAATTTCCATAAGGCAGAGGGCCCAGCACGAGCATAAAGAACGCTTGGAATTTTTGCCCATAGGGTTGAATGCTTAATAAAAAAGAAAGATTTGATCTATGGAAATACAGGCTGAGATTACAGCAGGGGACAATTAGCCATCTGGACTCAGGAATTACAGGTTGTCTGGTAGGCCCCAGTACAGTGCAGAGGAGTGTAACCATGGGAGCAGAGAGGTTGTGTGGCTGCTCCAGCAGCCTCTTCATCTGCTGTTTAGTAACTCCTTAGCACCAGTAAATTGACTCCAAGCTTCTGCCAGTGCAGTGACACCAAGCACATGTCCTGGCAAATGAGTTCAGAGGTTATCTGTTCTTATACTGGGAGTATGCCATTTCTGCAGGAGTCAACCTCGATTTGCAGACAAAAGGAGATGAACTACATTATGCAGGGGTACACTTACATAGCTGCACTTCAGTATTGCACCAGTGTGTCATGATGCACTGCAGAGACACTGATTTGTCCCAGATGCCAGCCAGTGGGAGAACTGCAGGGACAAGGACACAGTCAGGGAGAGGAAAGACTTCTTATTGCCCCTCAGCAGCCTCCTCCCACCTTCTGTGCTCAGCATGAAGCTGAGAGCAAGAGGTGAAAGACTCCTAAGTGTTTCTCTGCTGGAAGGACACTTGTCAGGAGATGGGGTTTTTGCCAGGGCTGAGAGGAAGCCACCAGGAAAGAAGTTTCTAGACAGCAATTATAACAGAATCCCAAAGAGCAGACTTTAGACAGCTCAGTTTAGGTCACAGGAAACAATTTATGAACCTATCATGTTCTGGTTTTCACTAGACTGAATGCTAAGTACACAGACAGTCCATGGTCAGGTTTCTTCACCAACGCACAAATACACACCCCTCGCTGTGATGGAAGGGGATGTGCTGGGCAGACAGGTTCCAGAAGAGGGTCATGAAACAAAAAAAAAAAAGGATGATACTGTGTATACAGTGAAAGGTTCACAAACTGGGACTAAAAGTCACACTTTTCAAAATATAGGGTAGAAAAAATAATGTTTTTGATGAAAGTATGTAGCACAGACTTTACAGAAGAAAATCTCATGTATTTTCACTAAAATATCTTGTGTTGCATTTAATCTGTAAGGAAACTAAAAGAGCTATGGAAAAAAGGCCACTTAGCCCTTAACGGCTCACTAAGAATGTTTATACAGGCCACGTCTCATCTCAGACATCTTATCTGAGTCATGATCAACATGCACGTCGAACCAGCTTTGGAAGAAAAGTGCAAAGTCCAAAAGCTCTAAAAACAATACATAAAATATGACACTACCAGAAGATGACAATGCTTATTTTACTTGTTATCCATTCCTATGTTTTTCCCTCAAGGGTTCAAAAAGTTCAAGCAATTTCTATACTTTTAATACTTTTGTAGTTCTGCTGTAGCAGAAAATAATCTGTGATCCTTTTCAGAGGCTTAGTAGATCAAACTTTCTGAATTCTGTGTGCCTTCTAAATTTGAAATATTTAAATATTCAATGTGAAATTCTTCTTCTGACATCTTTTAGCAAAACAATAGTTAATGATCTAGTTCACAGTTGCGAGAAATATGTGTTCTTATCAATTCACCAGATTTTATCAGTCTTAGAACAATTTTTATAAAAAATTTTCTTTCTTTCCTTAAACAGTCTTGTTTTGATTTGTATTGTATCAATCTCCACACCACCACTCAGGAAAAATTAAAAGCGACAACAAGCTTGGAGTTGTATTTAACCCTCAAGTAATTTGAAAGCAAGGGAAGATTGTATCACCTGTGGATATCTGATCTGCTTGTTTTGAACTCCCAGGACACGGCAGTGAGCCCAGCAGTGTATGTGATGTCTGGAGAAGATGTCAACCCCTATCCAAAGCTGCTAGTTCCTGTTTCATGTACACAAGGGTATTGTTAGGCAATATAATTTTGATGATGTAATGTTTGCAATTTTGTATCCTGTTTCCACTGTGTTGGTGGGTGGAATTCCTAGACTAAAATTACCCTTGAAATTAATATCTCCCATTAAAAAAGGTTGGTTTCATCAGCTGTCTGCAGAAGCTATCACAGTGGTACTTGAAGCAGATGGCTATATTCTTTGTTACAAGCCAGATTCTGACTTACAGGTTCTGTTTATGAATCAAGATAGGTCTTGGTGGTACCTATTTGCTTGTATAAATATTTTCACAAGTTTTCCCAGAAATAAAGCTAAACAAAAATTAAAGAAAATTGGTAGAGACAAAAAGTCATTTTTTTCTGCTTCATTGACATAATTAAAATGGAGAAGTGCAAGCTGCTTTAATAGTAGATTGCTATAGAAATTAGGGTATTTTCTTATAGACATAAAGTTTATCAATTTTTTGTTGTTTGCATAACTTGAAATAGTCAAAATTCATACTCAGTAGGGGCTGCAGGAGTTACTCAAGTGGACCTTAAATTTTTGGGGGACCCCTTCACACCCTTTGGTTTCGTGCTCCTACCCCTGCACCTGTGCCAGCTCTGCCCATGCAATGCAGTCACAGGGAAGAGAAAGCAATTTGGTGATCTGAAACCTTCCTTTGGCAGTTGGTTTTCAGTCAGGAGTTGGAGCTTTCCCACTGCTCATGGTCAGGAGGCAGTGGGGGCACGTAGGTGTGAGTAGGAATAAAGAAAAGGTACCCACCTTTGAGGGTAGTGTGGTCTCAGTGAGGCTTCTGCAGCCTGTGGCGTGTTCCCTGGGTGCCTGTGCTGCATTTGAGCAGCTGGTAAAGTCACCCTTTAGCTTTAGTCAAAACCAGATTGTAGAAGCTATGCAAACTCCTTTCATCATTTGCAGGCCCTAAGTCAGATACTAATTAGTTGTATTGACAAGTATATTTCTATCCTGAAAAAGCACTGCTGAGTAATAATGGATTAGGAAGGAAGCCTTCATTTTGAAAGGTGAGAGAATAATAATATTACATGCTTCCTAAATTATAGATGATTATAATCTCAACTTTTGCCCTGGACCTAATCAATCTCTTTTACAAGTTAATTATTAATTTAGTTCTGCCTTTAATGTCTATAACCCTTTAAAGCCTGTATTTCCCTGTAATATCCAGGCAGACCATGCCAACTCCCTTAATGGTACATATGAGTGTCTGAATGACAAAGCAGCAGCTTTTTGTTTATACCAGTTGAATCATAGGATATTTTTGCTAATAGCCATACAGCTTAATTTAGCACATATTTATGAGAAAGAAAACCTCCTCTAGTTTTGTTTATTGAAGGGACAAATCCTGAAACCTGCATTCAGCCTGATCCCTCATCCTGGTGGAAAGGCGTTTTTATGGAAGCTGTGGGGGAAAAAAATGAACCTTTTCTGCGTTGCTAGTACAGTCTTGGGGTTACATTGGCTTGTGCAGGTGATCTACTGCAACTCCATGGAATTAGTGAGGGAATGGCTGGCAGACTGGGGCTGCCCTGTTCTCCCTAGCAGTAATAACATCCAGCAGTGTGCCCTGCACTGTCTGCTCCCAAAGCATAGAGACCATGTACAATCTCCTTTTGCTGTTCCTTAGATGCTACAGACAGCACAGCAGGACTGTGCCCTCAGCTTGGATTAAGGAAGAGGTAGGACCTGACTGAATTTGACTGGAATATGATCTTAGTAGGCAATGCAGCTTTAGAATAAAAGAAAGCTATGAAGATTGGACAGTACCGCTTATGTCTGTAATACAGAATTGCCTTTCCCATGTCAGCCAGTCTGCAAATGTGCTCTGTCTTTTAAGGCATCTAAAGGTCAAAAGGAAGTTTTCTAATATCACCTTTCTTTGCTTTTGTAGTCCTTGTAAGACACAATGTAGCACACAAAGCTAAAGTTTCACATTCTTTCTTCCTCACAGTATGGTTCTATAGCAATGTCTAGCTCTTTCATGATGCTTTACATCACTAGAAATGTTCTGCAAAGGAGCTTATTTTCATGTACTGGATTTACAGATGAAGAAAGGAAGGTAACAATAAGATAAATACATAATTTAATTTGTATTGGTCATCCAACTAACTGCCTCAAAATTGCACCATGGTCGCCAAGTCGCCCTGGTGTGATCTAACTACACATAAAAGAGCTTTGCGTGTGTGTACTCAGTCAGAGCGATACATCTGTTGTTTGCATGGGAAGTCTTTATCATGAAACTTCTTGTAGCCATGCTTGGGGAGAGATTGTTTACATTGAACACAAATAATAAGCTCTAAGCAATTTTAAGAACTGTTGGGTTGTACATGTATATAAAAGGTACTAGCATAGAACTTGTGCTTCTTTATTTGCTCAAAAATTAGGCTGTTGCTCAGATTTCAAGGCAGGAGGAGTTTCTGCTCTGTTCAGACCCTTCTACATGGCTGAAAAGCATCCTCTGGTTTCCTGACTAGCCTCCTCTGTTCTGTCTGTCCTCCACAAATTAATCTTCACAGTCACTCTTATATCCTGACCTCAGGTCACAGCTCTCCCCTTTTCCCAAGATCCCTTCGTCAAGGTGAACTCTGTCCCTGAGAACAGTTCTACACTAATTCTTTACCATGTTCATATTTCTCTGTACTAAAAGCTGACATTTTCTGATAAATTACATCATCCGTCCTAGAAGAGTACAGAGAAATATTGGAATATCTCAAATAGCTCAAGATACTGGCTGTTGGTTATTATTAATAAATTTGTCACCAGCCATTTCTGCCTACACAAGTCCATGAATACATACCGAATAGCAAAATGTTACATAAAAATACTTCCTTTTGTACATCCCTGAACATTTTCCACTCAACAGAACAAATAAAACATCAAATCAAACAAATAAAAACTTACAGAAAATATATGTTTGCAATTGCTTCTGTAGTGAGTCTTAAAAAACTAAGCAATGTAAGGTGATGAGCAGAGAAATCACAGTTGAGATCAAATTAAAAAATAGGGAAGAGACAAAACCAACATAAGACTAAAAACACCCAGCAATTCTGTTCAAGAAATCACTGCAGAGTGTGAAGGAAGGAAACCATTATGAATTAGTTCTGATTACACAGAAATTAGCATGAGATTGTAGTTTGCAGGAGCAGGACCAAACCCTGTGTAAGAGGGTAGTGAATGAAAACAAGAAGTCTGCTGCTGAACTGGTGGCAGTTTACATCCTCTCATGCTCAGTGTCTGCATTCAGATACTGCGACATGTATAGATTCAAAATAACGAAAGCTCATGGTTAAATAGCTCTATAAAAAGTTGCTGTGTTCCTGGAAGGCAATTAACATCAAAGGTTGTTTGTCCCTATAGGGAAAAAAAAATCTAATAGTTTCTTAGTACCATCTGAGGAATTTTTCTAACATCACAAACTACACTTGTGTATAAATGTATTGAAACAGACTGTAAAGCTCAGAAATTATCTGCAAATAAAAAAAAATCTGTATGAACTTTATGGTGCTGACATTTCAGTGAAGATGAGATTAATTTCACTGATCTTAGCAGGAGCTGAGAAAAAGCTAAAATATGATGTGACCCTAAGTGTTTATACTCAGCAATTAAGATGAAAAAGCACCTCTGAGTTGTCTGCTATTAACTAATAACACTATAGACGTGAAACTCCTGGAAAAACCAACAGCCAAACAAACTCAAAAGTTCATGGAGGTCCAGATTCCTGACTGTCCATGGAAATGACAAATAATGTTTGCTGAAATGCAATAGTAGTAGGTATTTGTGCATTGTTAAGTATTAGTCAAGACAGGGACACAGGTATTGCATCTTGAAAAATGATTTTGTTTCAAGGTGCACAGATTACTCAAAGGCCACAGAAAACAGGAAATTATTGCTATCACAGGACTTCAGAATAGGGGTTGAACATACCATGCCCCAAATACTCCAGTAGTAATGGAGGTGATTTAAACCTGTATTATCTCATCAAAACAACTGTGAAAGCAAAGGATTCTTAAGATCAAAGGATCAAATATATACGAGATCTGCAAAAGTGCTTCCAAAGTTCAGTGCCCTTCTAGGACCTGAGGTGGAAAGCTCAAGTGACAAATGGAAACCAAAGGCTTTAAAGTCTTAGTGAACTCTAAGTATCACTTCATAATTGAATGTCTGTGGGAAAAACTACTTTGAGACAATGGATGGCAGATGATGGAACAAAAGATCTTAAGGGCTGAATACAAGACCTTGGGGCCTCTAGTAGTCTATCCAAAGACTCAATGACAGATCTAAAAACTGTAACTTCATTCAGGTTACCGGACGCTTTATAAACAGAGTTGAGCAGACGAAACCAGAGAATCAAGGGGAAGTATTACAGTGATGCAGGAAACCCAGTGGAAAAGTAATCTTTTCAAACTCATGGGGAACTATGTGTAACTATATATATTGTATAACAGAGGAGGATTAGGAGAAAGACAAGGAATAATCCTCTTATGCCAGGAAAATGCAGTCATCTAATTCAAACTCCTGATCCAGAAGAAAATATTTTGGTTTATTTGCAAGTGTTTTAGCTTACAGGTTGTCATGAGTAGATGATAGCAGATTATACTTAATGTTGCTATGCAGGACATGTAGCCTGATCACTATCATAAGACAGATATTACCATAAAAAACCTGTTACATTATAGGAAAAATTCCTGCCTGAATAAGTAGGGACAGTTTTCCCTTTCACCAATTTCAGAAGCCTGTGATTTTGCAGAAATGAATACAATTGAGCTTTGTTCTAATTAAAGTCTCCAGGCATTCATGCAGTGGAAATACAGTAATAAGAGGAAATCAGTACCTCAGCTTGATATTAAGGAGATTTGCTCATTTACTGGCACTGTTTCAAATCAGATGAGAAATAAGGAAAAAGATTAAGAACATGAGCTGTAGATTCCCATTGCAATATTTGTAACAGTAGAAGGGTACTATTAGCATCACTACATTTTGACTGTGTCCACCTATGTTATGGCTTCAGTTTCAAATGGAGACTCTGTTTTTCCTTTGTCTTCTAAACTGGTCTTCAGGGTTGATGTGTCCCACAGATTCAGGCTTCCACCTCAAAGAGCTTTACTTCGATGGATGTCAAAGTTCCTCATACAAATTTTACAGACAACACTTAGGAGAAAGGGATTATACAAATATATTATATAATCACTGGAATTTTTTTATTGTAGACTAGATAGCAGTAGGAGCTGACTACTACATCTCTTCTTGAAAGGGAGGTGCAATAGATTATCAGCACATCTCTACAGAATGTTTCAAAATATTAGCATAATCTAAGTGCAAAAGAAACCTGATGAAACTGCAAAAGAGCTACTCAAACATGCTACTGCAAATCCTTCCCTAACTCTGATATGCAACTTTTATAAGGGAAGACCTCATGATGCACAATGTTTGTTATCATGCTGCCATGGCCACCTAGTAAGGAACATGCTTCAACCAAAATCAAATTGCACAAAACTTGGCATAAGCCCTCTGTTAGAAAAAAAAAAAAGGGTCCTCTGCCAAGTATGTTGGTGGATGAAATAAACTGTGCTCATGAAGGAGAAAAGAATGTCAAGTTTTTCTTGCTGAATTTCTTTCTAATGCCCATGCATTCACAGTGAAGCCCAAACTTAGAAGGTACTCCATCTGCTGGAGACATTGCCAGAGAAAGACAGCCCAATCTCTTCCAAATGGCCATTCCCACTGCTTCCCTTTGCTAAATTCCCCATGTACCATAAAGGAATTGTTAAATGGCTTCTCTCCCAGGTTTGTAAATTCCTACCTTATCAGCTGTCTTAGGTGTTAAGGCAACCTTTGAGCCATATAGTTATTATGAATATTAGTATTAAGACTTTTCCTGACTGGAAACTGATTACTTAACAGGCAGACAACAACCATGTAGGATTAGGAGTGTGCAACTGACCAAGGTGACTGCAGGGACAATGAAGTGAAGAGCTTCTCAGCCATGTGGAGAGGACAAGAAACTCAAATGGTAATGGAAATTTCAGTTCTCTCTAAAATATAATGTCTGGACATGGTCCTAGGAATAAAGGTTTGGATTTAAAAAAATAATTTCCTCACTTGTTGGGAATGACTTGTTTAGATCACTTAAAGGATCGAGGAATTAGAAAAAGGTTTAATATAAATTTAATGAGAGCATGACTTAACAAAGCTTGGTGGCAAGATTCACTCTATTCCTTGCCATGTGGATGAAACATACAAAGGAAAATTAGATCATAATCAATTTAGGATGGTTTACATGGAGACCAGAGATGCAAAAGGATAAATGAGGCCCTCCCACTGAATCATGAGGTTCAGGGGGGACTCCTTGCTTCCTAAACTCCTGATGGAGTTAAAGTACAGCTAGGTCCAATCTTAGTCTCAGATTGGCTAAGTGGTTTATATTTAAAGGATTTAGCAGCACTTAATCAAGGATTAATTGAACGTTTACAAAGTGACTCAATAGGATTTACTACAACCACAACAGTGACTTTATTACAGATCTGAGATAGCAATATTCATACCAGACTTGCTATACAATATTTAGATAAATTCACACAGACATGCACCCAGGCACAAAAATATATATACATAAATATATAAGGATATACCCATTAAAAATTCCTTATTAAATACTCACGCATCAAATGTATTGTTATTTCCCAGTGAGGAGGGTTGAGCCTTGGGGAGTGGGTATCATCCCAGAACCTGTCCTTGGTTTATCAGTGGCAGTCCTTTCAGTATCGTAAACGTGAGAGCTGGTGATCTCAGAGATGTGTCCCACTCCAAGGGAGATGCTGGTGACAGCCCACTGTGCTTTGGGAAAGCTCAAAGAGTGTCCCCTAGAACCACTATTTATAGGTTCCCCAAAAAATGTGCTTTATTGTCAGTAAATTTCCATCCTGGCCTCAATACTGGTCAATAATCACTGTAATATTCAAAGTCCAGTCACAATGGTACCATTCTACTCAGGCTACAAATTGGGTATGCAATGACCCAAGGCTGTCATGGGGTGATGGGTTATCTCTTTTTCCCCACTGTGGTCAGGCACAGGAGTACCTGTGATGTTGACCTATGATCAGTGCTGCCCTCACTGTAGCCCTGTAAGAGTTCCTGCTGAGGTCAGTGGACACTTCTCACAACTCATTATACAAAAGCCGAGGCTTAGTGAGAATTCCTGAGATTGCTGAGTGGCCCCAAGGAGGGAGAAAGGGAATGCACCCCCACATCTCAAAACAGATAGCTCAGCACAAGAGGAAGAACAACTATTGGTATTGGCCTGGATGATGGGAACAGAATCATAGAATCATAAAATGTCCTGAGTTGGAAGGGACCCACAGTCAAAATGTAACTATTAAAAAGTCTTAGAGTAACAATTGTATTCAGTAGTCTTGTAGAAATAACAAAAGGAGGAAAATCCTGCATCCAAAAAAACCCCTAAAAAATCCAAAGAAGAGCCCTTTAAGGGTGACTAAAAGGTAGAACGGAGGGGAAATGCAGACTCTATTAAGGACACCATACCTGAAGTTCAGAGTATCTGTAAGCCACCTGTCAGTAGCAGCTTTTGATTTATTGAAAAGGCCAATATGGGTGAAGAGCAAGATAAAGGAGAGTTTTGAATCCCTCATGTCATTCCTAGTGGCTGTTTAGCCTGGAGAACAGATAGCTCACGGTGGATCTTGTCAATGTGGATTGACACCTGAATGGGAGTGGAATAAAGATAGAGCCAGATTCCCCTCAGCAGTATCCAGTGACAAGTGGCAATGAGCACAAATTAAAATGCAAGAAAGTCTCTCCTTCTGCTCTGTGACCCTCTTTTAAAAATATCCTAAAAGTGCATTTGTGATGAAGAGCACTGACCTGGCTGTTACAACCCCAGAATGAATGGGAGGGCAGGACTTCAAACAGAAAAATCCTGTTTCAACTGTAGGAGTAAGAAGACAGAAATAAATAGGCAAAGGAAGGATTTAGGAAACATTGTAATGTACAGATCTATGAAAATGTTAGCTATGGGCTAAATGGTAACCATTAAAACAAACAGACTGTTAGAAAATATTAAAAAACTCTCATCGAATAACCCAAAAGATCTTATTTTCAGCCCTAAGGACACTAATTTTTCCGTACTTTCTCTAGTTAGTCTTCTCATCTGAAAAATGATACATCAGGAAAGCAATGGTACAGCAAAGTGAAAAGATGATAATTAAAGTTTTAATGGTTTCCATATGAGGAACGACTTAACAGATCACTATTCCTCTGGCTGAAAAATTAGAACTATGGGAGGGTATGCTGGAGATCTACAAAATCATGTGTGGTATAGACTTAGCAAATAGACAGTTGCTCACAGTTGTGCCTAATCTGAGATGGGAAATCAAATGAAGGCGATAAGCAGAAAGAATAAAACAAAAATAAAGATTTTTATGTAGTTAATTTGTGCCACTCTGCCACAGGAGGCTCTGTGTGCTCTTTTGGGTTAAAAAAACACAGATGAGAAATTACCTTTTATGACAAGAAACACTGCTATTCTTTAAGAGAAATACAGCTATTATATCTGAAGACAGCATCACAATTGCTCAAAAAGGCCTGGGTCCAGTCTGCAGTAACATTCTTGCAAGTGCTATTTCGTGCTTGTCCTGTCTGTATGCTGTTGCCTAAGCAAAGCTACTATTACTGGTGACAGATGGACTTTGCTCTGACCTGATAAAACTGTTGCCATAGTAGGCCCTGATTTGCCCCCATATGAAGCTACATTTTTGTGTGCATTTCTTTCAGTGATCATTGTGGATTGATACAAATTGTTTTTCGGCTTACTTGGCAATCCCTGCTTTGACATTATGTCTCTGTCCTTTGCTCACCAGATTCTCTGATTTCCCAGAATTGCTTCACACAGTGTTGTGCAAAGAGCAGGATACGGTTGGCAGTGGTTAGTCAATCCACCCTGTCCCATTCTCACAGCTAATCCTGCAGGCGCGTGCAATCTAACGCTGGATGAGGTATGTTATCCCTTCAGAGGGGATTATGGATAAGATAGTCTCACAGCAGGGAAGGGGTTATTCCTTCCCTCTCCCCTTAACATTAACCATATTAAGTACTGAAAGCAACTGGAGAAGGAGAAATAAGTTCTTTATTAAATGCAAACTCATTCCATTCCATATTCCCCCCCTTGAAATGATATTTGGAAGTATACTCTCCTTGAAAGTGGGAGGAGTTCTTTCAGAACAGCTGCTTTCTGAGAAGCAACCCGAGTTGTTTTGCTTGTGAGAAATACAAATCTTGCTTAAGCAGAAAGGTACTGCACACAGATGCATGGCTACTTTGTCTCCTTTAGCAGGTTTACTGTATTCATAAAATCCATCTTCAGCTGTTCTCCAACACAGGAAATCCAAAGAAAATCCTAGAGTGGCTTTTGAAACACTGAGGCACCAATGTGGAAACAGTAAGATTTGGATGTGTATTAGTTGTTTATATTTCATTAAGTCTGAGAGGAAACACTTCCATCAACCTGCTCTGTCAGATAATCTGTGATTTTCAGTTGAGGGGACTGATTTGTTCACTGATGACACCAAGCTGGGTGCAAGTGTGGCTCTGCTGGAGGGCAGGAAGTCTCTGCTGGGAAATCTGGACAGGCTGTGACATGGCCTCAAACTGTGCGAGGGAATGTTTAAGTTGGATATAATGAGAAATTTCCTCATGGAAAGGGTTGTTAAACTCTGAATGGGCTGCCCAGGGACATGAGGGACTCCCTGCCCCTAGAGGTGTTTAAGGAGGACTGGATGTAGCACTCAGTGCCATGGTCTAGTTGACAAGGTGGTGATCACTCAAAGATTGTACTCAGTGATCTCAGAGGTCTTTTCCAATGTAAGCAATTCTGTGATCTGAGTGGTAAATGTATTATGTATTGTGCTCCAATGGATACAACTACACTTGCTATGAAAAAAAGACAAATTCACAGCACTTACAGTTCTGTATGTTCATGAAGTGCACATGAAGTGGCAAGACTCTAACATCCAAACTTTGTTGTTCTTACTGTGTCCTTTGAAATATTTTGTCTCACTCTTTTCATTGTTGATGTACAGGAGATGATAGATTAATTTCAAATATTGAAGTTATTGTGTAAAATACAGTTAATGTTTTGTAAGGAATCTAGCATTGCTAAACAGTAACCTACTTCTCTATCGTTGTTTAGGATTTCAATGGCTGCTTTAAAGACATTTAAAAATAGTATTTTGGTCTTCCGGTACTAAAAGCTGTCCTTGGTGTAAGGTTCATTACACAACGCAGAAAGATAAATTGTTGCTTTTAAAATTACTGCTTGCATTACTCAGGATTAAACGATTAGCCAATTTATCTGAACAAACTTTTATCTAAGTAGGAGGTGGCTAGCCTTTGTCATCATTTTCCAGCTGAGAAGTATCATGTGGTGCTTCGTAAGTTACACCTTGTATCTAGCAAAATAAAACTGCAAAGCATGCAATTAAGTTTTTCTTATTATTTTCAGCAATCACATTATTCTAGCACAAAATCAGCAATCTACATGTGGTTATTATGCAAGTCTCAGTTAATGATCTTCAAAATATATGTAGGTTTCCTCTAAGAAATACTGGCATATCATTCTCATATACACCATGGCTCTTTGAGTGGCTGAAACAATATTTTTCTTGTTCTTCCCCAAATAGCTGATTCCTGTCACAGCCCAAATGCTTTTTTAAACTGTGTTGACTATAAGCAGTGTATTTTGATTGCCCAGAGCTAATGTGCTTATAGTCTTAAATCCCCCTTACTGTTCAGAGAAACCAAGCAGACACTGAGGAGATAAACAGATGGGAGTGCCCAGCTCTGGCTGCTGTTGGAAGTGGGGAAATAAAGATTATTATGTAGTTTCTTCACAAAACCAGATTGGATTCTTTAGAAAAGGAGTGGCCAGACATAGCAGAGTCATTTACGTTGCAGTGTGGTCTCCAGAGGAATCGTGCCCAAAGTTCTAGGACTGCTGCAGCAGCAATTTCACTCCTTGCTTTTATTCACTGAATGTGAAATCATACAGATGTGTGAGTGTGTTTAAGGATGTCACACAGAAAAAGAACCTCCCTTTATATGACACATATAATGCCAGTTTTACAAACCTTGCAAATTACTTCATGAAACAGCAAAAAAGAATGAGCAGGCGTATGTGTGTCATCTCTGCTGGGAGGGACTGGTGAGTTTAGCAATCATGTTTGTTTCACTGTGAATCATAACTCCTGACTCACTGCCACAACAACATATGGGTCAGCCTCACCACGTGGAAATGGGACAGCAGGATTAGTCTTTGCAGCAGTAGATTGCTGTCAACTTCTCTCTGAGGTGGCTGAGCTTCTCAGCTTCTGCTGCACACTGTGCATGATTGGCCTGACTGAGACAATCTTTGACAGTGTCAATGCATTAAGGACTTTGACACCTAGAGAGGTGAGTGCTTCTGAGACCTGTGTGTACCTAGACAGACAGCCTAAACAGAACCTACCCATTTCAAGGCCTGTTTTCACTGGTGATGGCATAAAGAGACAGGAAGATGGCCATGTAGTTAAGGGGACACTCTTCCGTCATGAATTTCAGAGCTCATGCTAAACGAAGCAGTGTTGGCAGCTTAGCTCCCTTGGCCCATTGCTGTTTCTGCAGTCTTCTAACAGCAAATTCCATTATCCCCATATTTAAGCTGAGGAAGTAAGGCAGATGGTTCAAGTGAATTTACCAAAGGCTCCCAGGTGTCTTCCAGACACAGAATGCAGCTGAGGGAGCTCTTTGGTTTTTATTCCAGATTGTCTCTCACGGTAATGACTGATTATTACTGACACACTCATCTCTGTTGCCGAGGTTACCCTGTAGCTGGTTCAGCAGGAACAAACTGGATGGAGGTCCTTCTCACCTTCACCTGCTCTCAGTGCCTGCATAAGGGCACTGCACTATGCAACTGCTCTACAGTCCCCTGAGGGTACATGGAGTGTAATGGTGCTTTCATTAGAGATCCCACCCCTGAGGGAGTGATTATAAATAGTTTCCCATCTGTTTTCATGGTCAAAGATATAGCCAAGTCTGTCATACAGTGGACAGGGAATTTTAATGGTGAGAGTACACGATATCATTGTCAAGATTTCCTTTTTTGTCACATCCCTGAAGTAATCAAAAGCTCAGGAACACTGATTGCATACATTTGTGCAAGCTGAGCTGGACCTGACAGTTTTCTACTTGTCTGAGCCCTGTATCAAACCAGGAAGCAGGCAGACTTCATGCAAGACTGTACAGCAGGAGGGGAAACTCTAAAGTGCAAAGTTGATGACTGTCTGTCTGTGTCTCTGTCTCCCCATAGCAGTGACCTGCCTTGGAATGAGTTGTGTTAGTCTTCCACGATCAAACATCTTCCCTTAGCAGTGTATGCAGAATAAGGAAAGGATATATACATAATTATTTACAAATATTATCTGCAGATAAATTGATCTGCTCTGTGCCATTCTGCCAGAAATGCAGAGATCACCGAGAAGAAATCAAGAGGAAANTAAGAAATACTGGCATATCATTCTCATATACACCATGGCTCTTTGAGTGGCTGAAACAATATTTTTCTTGTTCTTCCCCAAATAGCTGATTCCTGTCACAGCCCAAATGCTTTTTTAAACTGTGTTGACTATAAGCAGTGTATTTTGATTGCCCAGAGCTAATGTGCTTATAGTCTTAAATCCCCCTTACTGTTCAGAGAAACCAAGCAGACACTGAGGAGATAAACAGATGGGAGTGCCCAGCTCTGGCTGCTGTTGGAAGTGGGGAAATAAAGATTATTATGTAGTTTCTTCACAAAACCAGATTGGATTCTTTAGAAAAGGAGTGGCCAGACATAGCAGAGTCATTTACGTTGCAGTGTGGTCTCCAGAGGAATCGTGCCCAAAGTTCTAGGACTGCTGCAGCAGCAATTTCACTCCTTGCTTTTATTCACTGAATGTGAAATCATACAGATGTGTGAGTGTGTTTAAGGATGTCACACAGAAAAAGAACCTCCCTTTATATGACACATATAATGCCAGTTTTACAAACCTTGCAAATTACTTCATGAAACAGCAAAAAAGAATGAGCAGGCGTATGTGTGTCATCTCTGCTGGGAGGGACTGGTGAGTTTAGCAATCATGTTTGTTTCACTGTGAATCATAACTCCTGACTCACTGCCACAACAACATATGGGTCAGCCTCACCACGTGGAAATGGGACAGCAGGATTAGTCTTTGCAGCAGTAGATTGCTGTCAACTTCTCTCTGAGGTGGCTGAGCTTCTCAGCTTCTGCTGCACACTGTGCATGATTGGCCTGACTGAGACAATCTTTGACAGTGTCAATGCATTAAGGACTTTGACACCTAGAGAGGTGAGTGCTTCTGAGACCTGTGTGTACCTAGACAGCCTAAACAGAACCTACACATTTCAAGGCCTGTTTTCACTGGTGATGGCATAAAGAGACAGGAAGATGGCCATGTAGTTAAGGGGACACTCTTCCGTCATGAATTTCAGAGCTCATGCTAAACGAAGCAGTGTTGGCAGCTTAGCTCCCTTGGCCCATTGCTGTTTCTGCAGTCTTCTAACAGCAAATTCCATTATCCCCATATTTAAGCTGAGGAAGTAAGGCAGATGGTTCAAGTGAATTTACCAAAGGCTCCCAGGTGTCTTCCAGACACAGAATGCAGCTGAGGGAGCTCTTTGGTTTTTATTCCAGATTGTCTCTCATGGTAATGACTGATTATTACTGACACACTCATCTCTGTTGCCGAGGTTACCCTGTAGCTGGTTCAGCAGGAACAAACTGGATGGAGGTCCTTCTCACCTTCACCTGCTCTCAGTGCCTGCATAAGGGCACTGCACTATGCAACTGCTCTACAGTCCCCTGAGGGTACATGGAGTGTAATGGTGCTTTCATTAGAGATCCCACCCCTGAGGGAGTGATTATAAATAGTTTCCCATCTGTTTTCATGGTCAAAGATATAGCCAAGTCTGTCATACAGTGGACAGGGAATTTTAATGGTGAGAGTACACGATATCATTGTCAAGATTTCCTTTTTTGTCACATCCCTGAAGTAATCAAAAGCTCAGGAACACTGATTGCATACATTTGTGCAAGCTGAGCTGGACCTGACAGTTTTCTACTTGTCTGAGCCCTGTATCAAACCAGGAAGCAGGCAGACTTCATGCAAGACTGTACAGCAGGAGTGGAAACTCTAAAGTGCAAAGTTGATGTCTGTCTGTCTGTGTCTCTGTCTCCCCATAGCAGTGACCTGCCTTGGAATGAGTTATGTTAGTCTTCCACGATCAAATTGCTTCCCTTAGCAGTGTATGCAGAATAAGGAAAGGATATATACATATTTATTTACAAATATTATCTGCAGATAAATTGATCTGCTCTGTGCCATTCTGCCAGAAATGCAGAGATCACCGAGAAGAAATCAAGAGGAAACAGCATAGCATAAAAAAAAACTATCTCCAGTGTCCTTTTAGGAAGACTGATCATCAGGCAGGGCTAACCACACTGCTATGGCTTTACCCCACATCTGAGGTCAGGATCAAATGGGACAATAAATGACAAAAAGAGAAACCCTGCCAGCCTTATGCAAGGGATTGGGCAAGTTGTTAGGAGTAAGCAAGAACTCCTGATGAGTACTCAAAAGCAGGCAAGGAAAAAGACAGACACCCATGAATTATAGCAGGTTAGATGTCTCTCCCAGTTCAGAAATGTCTTCAATGAAGAAACCATACAAAAATTTGTTGAAAGATGTTCTGATCATTGTACATCTTTCAATGAATAAATAATATTCTTGTTTGGAAGGACTGAGACACCTTAATTATCTAATAGCTGGTTCCTGCAATAGGCCTGGTTTTCTAGAATTAAAATAGATATGCAGACAGCAAACAGGCTGACTGCAGCACTCAGATCCAATCTCAAAGTGAGAGACTACATAGTTCCATCTGAAGGAGGATGATCTGGAGAAATACCTGTTCTCAAAGGGCATGCCTAAGAAAGTCTAAACATAACATCCATAAGCATGAATTATGGAATTGTTCATTTAGGGCAGGTTTTCCCTCTTTTCTTGCATATGCTCATCATTAAAGTCAAAGATCTGAATGCCATCCTGACTAACCCTTCATTCTGAGTGAGGTTTATGAGTGAGGATTATGATCTGAATCAGGACTAATATCCACATTAAATAGTTTGATTCTATGGCTGCAGTGGGAAAAAACAAATCTCAGAATATAAATTCTCTCTGACTTCAAGAGATTCAGTAGCCTTAGTGGAATACTTTACTCTTTGGATATACCTTCCAAATTCAAATCCTCATCCTGATCCATGCTAAGACCCCACAGTTCCTGTATACTTCAACAAAAGCTAGAGAGTATAGACATTCTGCTTTCTTGCATGACTGCAAAGCACAATCCAAACTAGAAAAACTGTCACACCTTCAACAAATTTTAGATTATTCATTACAAACAGGCACAGTGCTGTTGTAAACACAGCCAGGTGTTTGCGTATTTAATTATAGAATATGCTTCCATAGTTTAATAGGATAATTACTGTTATTGTACTCATCCTATGACTTATTTGTCTGAGGTTAAAGAGTCAGGAGACTGGATCCTGAAAGAAGCCAGGCAACAGAGGTTTACCACAGAAACACAAGAGAACGGTTTCTGTTTTGACCCTGGAACTCAGCTGAAGGCTGAACAGTCAGGACTTTGCTGGAAGAGCTGTGCCCTCTGCAGCCATCCGGACAGAAACCACGATGGCCTCACAAGTGCACCTGCTTCGTGCAAACTGCTGACATGGCCTGATCTCTTCCTTTAGAGCGACTGGTTGTGTGACTGATTGATGTGATCATGGAAGAGCCTGAACTTGTTTGTATTAGATGGAGTCAGCCTCTGGCGCGCCCAGAAGCTGCTCAGCTGGGCCAAGGACTACAGCACTGGTCGAGGAATCACACACTCACATCAGACATGTACTGTTAATTTTAGAAGAGTTGCACTTGTTTACACATGGCCTGAGGTAGGTTTCAAGCTATAATAGCAGGTTAGCTGAATTGCTTGTAAAGAGACTTTCTCATAGGAATCGGTTTAAAAAAATTTTTAAAAATTTGCTTTCAACGGAGAATGTAAGATGCTTGTAGAAAAGCAGGTGGTGTCACATACTGGCTGGCTCCACTGCTGGTTTGTCCCCATGTTTTGGGCAAGCTCCGGGCCGACTCTAGTCCCGCACCGGGCGCTGCCCGGCCGCCTTCGTGCGGCGCAGGCCCTCACAGAACCCGAGAGGCTGGAAAACACCTCTGAGCTCATCGAGTCCAGCCGAGGACCGATCACCACCGTGCCAACCACACCGCAGCACTGCACGCCACGTCCAGTCTTTCCTTAAACACCTCCAGGGGCGGGGACTCCACCACCTGGCCGGGCAGCCCATTCCACTGTCTAACAACCCGCTGCCATGTTATCCGTTCTCTTTTCCCCCCTCGGCCCTGTTCTCTGGCACCGCTGGCACCGNGCTGCGCACCGAGCTCGGGCGGTCGGGGCCGGTCCGGGGGCGCTGCCGGGATGGACGAGGACGTGCTGACCACCCTGAAGATCCTCATCATCGGCGAGAGCGGCGTCGGCAAGTCCAGGTGAGGGGGCGCCCGCCAGCCTTCCCCGACCGCTCCCGGCCGGGCGGCTCCGGCCTAGGCCCGTTGTGGGACAGCGCCGTCTGGGCGCGGCCTGCGCCCCGCAGGGCCGGGCCCGCGGGGGGAGCGGCCTCGCCCCTTCCCGGCCGAGGGATTCCCCCACCCCCCTTCTCCTCCGCAGCAGCGAGCCCCGGGTTGGTGTCTGCCAGCTCAGCTGCAAACAGATGAAGCGAGGGCTCTGTGGGGCTGCCCCGGGTCACCCGTGCCGGGGCAGCTTTGTGTCGTGTGGAGATAGGTGCCCTTGCTCATCTCCGTAGCGCTTGGTGGTTAATATCTAGTCCGTGACACGTACATGTAGAGTCGCAAGTGACCCAGCATTGGGTATGTGCGAGGGAGCACAGGGACGCAGCAAAGTAGCTCTAACACAGGTTTTGTTTTGCAAATTACAGGCATTATCAAGCACTTTGAGTTTGATTTCTTCCTCCCTGCCGTATTCATGGCTTTGGCTAAGCTGTAGATCCCAACCCTAAGGAATTGGAATTTTATTTGTCGATTTTTTGGTGTTTTTCTTGGTTGGGTTTTTTTTTTTTGGTTTTTTTTTTTTTTTGTTTTTTTTTTTTTTTTTTTTTTGGTTTTTTTTTTTTTTTTTTGTGTGTATTTTTGTTTATTTTGTTGTGGTTTTTTTATAACATAGTTATCATAACATAGTTCTTACTAAAGGATGTGGGATGTAAATGCAGGAGGGCATCTGGACATTGGTAAATTTATATTTGATGTTTTTGTGGCAATAATAGGTGTCTTCTGCCATGACCCTAAATTACATACAAGTAGCTAATTAGGAAAAAAAAGCGCCCATATTTGTTAACAGTCTGTCAGTTACTTGTCTGAGTTAGCTACTGAATGGATAATAAGTGCAGTAGGCCCCTGGTGACAGATATGATCTGAGCAAATTTCTTTTAGTTGAGGTCATCTCTTATATGTGAGTGGACATATGGAAGAATTTTTCCTGGGGCAGATAGAACACACTGTGGTTTTGCGTACCTATTTATATACATGTTTCTTTATGTCAGAAAGCTTATTAAAAGAGACATTATGTAGAGGAAATAAAAATGCTATTATATTATAATAGTGCAGTGTTCATGTACAGGAGCTTAATATTGAATTATTCCTAAATTGATGTCTCCTACATATTTGTTGACTAGGAAAGGTCAAATATTAAACAGGTATGAGCATGGTTGAGTAAGTGTTTGGAGTCCTGACTTCTGAACAAATGCTCTCTTAAACGTGGTTCCTGTGAGGGTGCTGTGCTTTGTAGAAGATGATAGGTTTACATGGAAAAAATGTACAAGTTGATAGGACTTGGCAAGCAAGAGTGGTAAAATGATGGTTTTATTCTAGTAGCAGTATAAGGGTTCCATAATTTCTCTGTTCTGAATGAAACTAGTATTGGTTGTAACTAAAAATAGTTACTCTTAAGTAGCATCCTTATACAACCATCTGAAGGTACTGGTAAAAACCAGTGTGCTGTGATTTTAAAATAATTATTACTATTTTTATCATTCTTTGATGAATAAAGCTACCATTTGCTTTTGGGGTTCTGGAGTAAGGACAGAAAAAAACTATTAACTTGCAATTGTCACTCATCCACATTGAAATAAAGGAATTTCAGTGGTCATTGGTTTTGTCAATGCAGGACTGTGTCCAAATGCTGAAAAGCACTTGACTTCTAAATTCACATCGAAAAAGAGAAGAAAAGAACAGGGTGGTGGAGAGGACCATAAAGTAAATATGGCTTTGTTTTGTTTCTCCATCCTGGAAATGAGTGGAAGCTGTGGTCATAGCAAACAACTGCTTGCCACATGCACTTGCCACATGTGCACAAGAATGTTGATTTTAGAAACTGCATCCTCACAATCTTTGTCTCTCACAAAAATATTTACATTTGACACTGGTGGCATTATGGACACTTCTTTAAAGGACCCTGCAGTGGTATGGTGCAATGTGCTGTTAAATCTTAGTTGCAACTTTTTCTATTGGTAGCAAACACATTCATCAAAATAGGGGGAAATGTGTGTGTGAGTCATTATATGCAAACAAGTACAAAATCCTGTAACATTGGGGAGCTATTTCTGCTCTTCAGCTTCTGTGTCTTTATTTCTGGTGGGTGTTCCCCTGTGTGCCCAGCTCAAGGAGTTATTTCTGGGATGAAAAACTGACTTGGCATTTATTTCTCAAGCTTACAGAAATACTGTGTGAAGCAATATTGAAACAAAACAAAAATTACTACTTTTGTACTGAATTTTGGAAAGAAAAAATAGAGTAAGGTTGACGTAAAATGCTTTGCAAGGCAGATGACATGACTTCAGGCAACTGATTGACAACTTGTGTGGTACATTGTTTTCAAGGAGACGTTCTTGGGAGTACATGCAGAGAAGAGGTATGGGCTCAGGTAGCAGACCATGTTTGCTCTATTCTTTCCGTTTTATTTTCTTCTTTCTGTATATTGTCTCCTACCAAAAAGAAAACAAAAACCAGATGTGAGTTTATTTAGCTAGGTGATCTTGCCGTTCCTTTCAGACTTGTCATTTATAGGCTTCCAGCAAGGTATGGATATGCTGAAGTAATAGTGTTTCTTATTTTTCTTTTTTTACTGTCAGCCTTCTGCTGCGGTTCACAGATGATACATTTGACCCAGAACTTGCAGCAACAATTGGTGAGTATGTGCTGATACTACCTTAGAAAAACTGATAACATTTTCAGTGTAAAGTTGTGATTTGTTCAGACTTGTCTAACATGTAGTGAAGTTCAGCAGGGTTTGCCTTTCTGTAAGAACTACTACTCTCCTACTGATTTATCTGTGCAAAATATCTGTCAGGTTTTTGACTAGTAATACTGCTGTCCAGACCTTGTGTCTATGTCATATGATACTTGGTAGCTATCTTAGGGCTCTGTAGCAGGTAGTGTTAACTCTTCCAACTTCTGACAGTAGTTGAGTGCACTGGGCTCTGTGTGGCTCCTGCTTTTCCTCTGGAGGCAGGAAATTACATGTGGCTTTTTTTCTTCTGCTTAGCAATCAGTTTCTTGGCAGCTAGATTCCTGAGAAAAGTGGAAGAGAGCCAAGAATGTAGAGAGCTGCTGGGAAAAAAGGCAGTGACGTGTCACTGCTGTGCTGGAATTATACCTACCAGCATGGGTCAGCTGTGCTGGGGGAGAGTGACCCAGAATGCAGGATTGGTTCTCAAAGGAAGCAAAATGGGACTTTTAAGAGTGTGATGCAACTCTGTGCCAAAGTAATAACTGAAATTACGGAAAATACAGGTACTTTTTCACACCATCATTTCAGTTGCATTTTTTACTTTCTCTGTCGGAAGAGTTCTGTCCAAGAGCTTATATAGAATTTTTTCTTAAGAGTTCAGTTGTTGGTAAGCAAAACCAGCTCTAATTTTTTAAGAATTAAATAAATTGTTTTTTCATTACTATTAATAAAATTCAAGCGTACTATTTCATATAAAGCACTGAGAAGCCAAGGGGAGGAACATGGCTTATTTCATTCCATTCCTTGTAAAAAATGAAGTTGTGCAAGTAGCCCCACCTCAGTTTATGAGGGAGGATAGCGTGGAAGGAAATGGGAATGGATTAGATCAGGTGGTGAAGATGTGCAGATTAGCTACTTCAAGCTTTCATGATATTTTGGATACCAAAAGAGTAGTTCAGTTAGTGGTCATTTTTATTATTTGGGGGTTTTTTGTTTGTTTTTAATGGCAGAGTTTCTTTTTTTTTCATTCTGCTGTTTGTATCTGTGTCAAAAACTGGCATCAGTGTGCTATTTGAAAAACTAAGGAATTATTTCTTGAGGTATTTCTTCTTTGAGTTTGTCAAAATGCACAACAGCGTGTGTGGTAGCTAATCACTAGTTGTTAAATAGCAACAATTCCAGGTTTACTGCTGGCAGGTCCTGCTCTGCTCTATTTCTGATGTGAAAAAGGAGGAAGAGTATACAGTGTGAGCATTACTTTGGATAGAGTTTGAGTTCTGTAACAAACATACTGATCTGGAGTGAATTTGATCATTTGGCAGGAAAAGTCAGTTTCTAGAGGCTGAGCAAATGCTGCTGTAGATCATCCTGTTAGGCCCCTTTAGCTGATGTTTGAGGTAGTGCTATGCAGTAGAGCTACTGTGGCCCCAGCTGTGCAAGTCCTACAGCATGGTGTGTGGGGCACTACAGGGGAGTAGCAGATTCTTTTTTTTTTTTTGTCCACTTAACTGGAAGAGGACAGAATCTCAGAATCTGGGTTCTTATTTGTTTTCTCATTTTTCTTTTTTAAATGTCTATCCAGTAATTCACTCTTCTGGTGAATGTATTTCTGAGAAGCAAAATGTTGGCTTTAAATCCAGGACATGATTTGTTGTTCATATAGATAAAGCAGTTGGAGTGAGTTCCTAGAGGTAATTATTCTGCTGTGTGAAGACAGACCCTAGATGCCAATTTCAGATACCTAGAAGATGGTGAAATGTCAAAACACTTTGAGTCTTGGGTTGGAGTCATTTTTGTGCTAATTAAACACTGTTTTCTTTTGAGTTAGGGGACAGAAGAGGTTTTAAGGCCTTTCCTGTTGAAACTGAAGAATATGATGCTTTTTTCAAAATGAATGGACTTCTTTCAATGTCATCTGCATACTGACTGCTGAACTGGCTAACATGACTATATTTTTTTATTTGGATTAGAAAGTGAGGAGAACTTCAGTTGGTTTGATTTTCTTCAAGATACAGCAAGAACTGCACACAAATCCACAATACTGAGGAAAGCTTTGACAGCACAATTGGTCCCCTGTGATGACCTGTTGAGACCTTCATCGATTGCATAGGCCTGTTGGGTGCAATTTAAAAGGAACCCTAAATGGTTGTTTCATGTGGGTTATTCTTCAGAACTTAGTAAAAACCCTGTGATATTCTTTGAAGAATAAGCTGCTTTTAGCAATAGTTCAGCTTTAGTAGCTTCTGTTGGATTAAACGTGTTGTATTTAACCTAGCAGATTACCTGTCCTTGTATTTTCTTGGGGCTGGCTTGTTTGTTGTGCTTCATCACGTGGGTCTTGCCAGACTACATGTACCCCAATATTTTCTGTTGTCCTTACTGCTCACACTTGTCTTCACTTGCTTGTTCTTTGTATAAGAGATTCTAGGTAAGCGTTCAGTGCAATCCATATTTCACAAATGAGGTGATGTATTGCACGGACCTGATGTCTCTTAACTTTTTAGCTTTCCTTGTATTTGGAGTCCTCAAACTCCCAAGCTTATTTACAAATGAATACTACACTGTAGCTAATTGTGCACTTCCTATAAACACAGCATGGCAGAGCTGGCCTGAATGTGAGAGCAGTATCGGTGACAGAGCTGCTTTGTGCAGGCTGCAGGTCCATCGTATGTTGGTGTGTAGTGCTGAGGCAGGAGGTGTCAGCATGCAGGAGTACAGTCTGGTAGTGCTGTCTTGTTTCTGGCTGCCTTCCAAGGCATGGTGGAAAGCACCCTCAGCTTTCTGCTGTCAAGGGTAGACACTTCACTCTTGCAAGGTCAGAACTGATACCTGTCACACAAACGTGTCTGTATTTCACTGATGGTTTTAGGAAATATAAGTACCCTGTTTGTTTGGTTCAACAAGATTTTCTTGAGCCTTACATTTTTTCTACTTGTCTTTCCTTGTGGCAAATTGACAACAAAAAAAACCTAAATATTTAAAAGTTTTCTTTTTGTTAATTAGCTTTTATACATGTTGAGCTCCTTTGTTAACATTCTACTTTATGTGGCTCAATCACTTTAGAGGGTATATTTGGTGTGTTATTAGTTAATTTTCATACTTTTCAGCAGACAGTTTAATGCACGGGGTTTAGTCACTATTTTAGTTTCTTGTTTTACTTGCATTGCTCTTGCAAAATTTAAAGTGAATTTTAAACCAGCAGCAAGGCTAACTTAAAGGTATGTATATCCATTTCCATTAAATGAAAATTGCAGAACTGTGCAGGCACAAGATACTGAATCTGTTTTCTGAATGGGAGAAGCATACTGTGGCTCCAAAATACATGTTTATCTTAAGGAAGAAAGTTTTCTTTATTGAAATTATTATCACTTATTTTAATTTGTCACATTAAGTATCCAGTAGACTTGTAATATCTGTAGTTACAGGTTTTGGTGCCAGACTAATGGATGCACTGACTGAACTGCAGATGGGGATTTTTTGAGTTCAGGGGAAGAAACATGGAATTACAGTGGAAGAAAGATTCTGTTAGTCTGAAAGTTACTGCTGAGTGCTGAAAAGGGGACAGAACACAATGTTCTCTAGGATCAAATGGAGGCAAATTGCTAGCATAGCAGTGTGCTGTGGACTAGGTAAAGTTCTAAGAACAGGTTTTAAATGACTGTTCTGTTCTGTGTACATAACTGTAGAATAATGTCCCATTCTTGTGCATGATATTGAGCATTTTACTACTGCTGAGTTAGGGACTAGGAGTCCTAGTACATGGAAAAAAAAGTTCTGTTCAGTTACTAAAATGTTGATGTACTTTGGGAAAATTTTGCTAGAGAGTATTGGCTTCTTCCAGTGCAGAATGTTGTTTTAAAAACATCGGGCACTTTGGGGAATGCTTCAGTGAACTGAAGCTGTGAAACAGTTGAATAAAAATTGTATTTATCTTTTTTGAAACAAAGCTCTTCTAAAGTTCAATGCAACTGAAGTTTAAGTCTGCTTACAATATGCAGTTCCTTAATCATCCTATATATAATTTGTGACTTTAAGTTGAATGTATTTTGGTAGCTTGTATTTGTAATCTGCATAAATTTGGGAATGTAAATGCAGGACACTCACCCTGAGGCTCCACTGATTTTATATTAGAATAGCTAAATTCCTTTTCTCGTAAGGAATGTGATGATTGACACTGAAATTCCAGGTACGAAAAGGTTGCTGTTGCACTTGAAAGTTGTTCTTATTGAAGTATCAACTTTCCATACTGCTGCTTCATTTTAGAGCTGCTGACTAGTGGGAAGTGAAAGTCACTCCAAAATACTTGAGCCATATTTCTAGTTAGTTAGCTATGAGTAACCTAAGGGTTAAATTAAAGCATAATGGATCGTAACTGTGCTGAGCCTGTTAAACAGATGTGTGTCACTATATCCTTAAAATTTGTAGTCACCTACATGTTTTTCTCCTTGGCCAGAGTTTTGTGCATCTTGTCCTTGAGCAATTGATAGGCCGCTGGTTCCTGGGGGTGGAGGACATGGGGAAGGGGGAAGAAATGTTATATGTGGAGTAGATGACTGAGCAGCAGAACCATTACTGTGTTGTCTGTTTGGGGAATGTTTGTGAGTAATGAGTAGAAGGTTAATCCATTTGAATTGTAAACTTGAAAATTTGTCCTGGAATATGTGCCTTTAATGCAAGAGATGTAGTATTTGCCTTACTCCCATAAAATATGTTGAGTCAATGGCTTAAAAGCCCCTTAGGCTTTCCCAAAAGCCTGTCAGCAAGAAAACCTTGCATTTTGAGCAAGATTCATAAATAGCTAATGGAACTTATTCTTCCTGCTCGTGTCAAAACATGGGGTTTTCTGGAGTTTGATTTTATTTTTTTCCAATTATTTTTATTTTCTTATTCAGAGATAGCTGTAATATGTTTGAAGAATTAAAATATTTTTCCTCCTCTAGGTGTGGACTTCAAGGTGAAAACTATTTCAGTTGATGGAAACAAAGCTAAACTGGCGATATGGGTAAGTCTGTCCTAAGTTCTTCATGTGTTGCTTTGTTTTAGGAATAGCTAGGGTTTCTATAACGTATACTTTGTAGAGAATCCTTTTCCATTAATAGGAAGGTGATTTGGAGCAGTGGGAGTTTAATACTGGAGCATTCAGAAGGTGCAGTGAAGCGTAGGACAGCTGGCTGATGGGGTAGTTCTGCTGCCTGTGAACTTCTGCAGTACTAATTCCAGGTCCAGTTAGGATAGAAGTAGAGAAAAGGAGGAATTAAATGGTATTAAATCAGTAGAAGGGTGCACTTCTTTACTAAATTTTGCCTGTGACACTGACACTGTATATTACCAGATTAAGAATTACAATTGCATGTTCACATGTTATATCTTTAAACCAATTTCTTGTCTAAACTTCATAGCCATCATATGAAGGCTTTTATAGGCTCAACATCAAAATTATTTCTAGCAGGTGCATTTCAAAGAGAGAGAGAGGCAGTGTTTGAAATCATAGCTTTAGTGTGTTCAACTTCTGCTCTAGTTAAAAGTAGAACTTCCGTTACAGCAAGCTGAAGAAAAAGTACTTCCAAGCTTTTTAGAAATAGTCTCCATTGTGTAAACCAGCCTCCATTCTTATGTGACTTGAAGCACACTTTTGAATAGTCAGACCCAGTTGTGTCTTCTTGTTCCAAGCAAGATTAAAACTTTGTTTTTCGTGTAAGCAAGATAGCAGACCTTTACTTCCTTGGGAGGTAGTATTAGAATGTGAAGTGTGTATTGCGGTGTTTCTGTAGCTTGCAGGATGCTTCATATGTCACTAACAAACAGGACTTGTGTGATTACAGTAGTAATCATCAGTGAAATAAATGGGTTTGACAAGGAAAAGAAATGCTATCGCTTGACAGAAAATAAAAAAGGCTTACAAGAGGAAAACCAGACTGATAGCAGAACAAGGAATGATAAGTTAGGGTTTATTTTCTTTCATTTTGGGAAGTAGAAAGAAGTAATCCTGAGGTAAACTGGAAAGGAAAAGCTTGTGAAGGTATGTCATGACATAAAACCAGTTTTAGGTGTGTGACATTGACTGAATGGCTTGTAGAAAGTTGAAGTCCAGTTCGCTTATCCAGGTTCTTTCTCAGGGAATCCACAGTATTTCATGTGTCACTTCTAATCTATTGAATAAAGTTGTTCAAATATTCTGTGCATAAAGTCTTCAATGAGTGTGCACTATAACTTAAAAGAAAACAGCATTCCAATATTGGTTGGTTTTTTTTTTCCAGAGCTATTGACTCTTTAAATTTTAGGATGTAAACTCAACTTTGCTTAAAACCAGAAAAACCTGTGACTTACTCCTGCTTCTGCTGTGTTATAGCATGTTAGTGCATTTACCAGATACTCAATTAATTAAATTAAATTGGACCAAGTGATTGAAGTGAAGGAACTGGTTTTGTTGTCCTGGGCTGTGATGCTTGTTAGAAAATCTTACTACTGCAGCTGTGCTGCTTTCTTGCTGGTTGCTGCAGTACTAGCTGCAGCTCAAATGCCTTTGCAGAGACAAGAAACAGCCATCTTACTGTTATATAATCCAGTTACATACTACATCTTATTGGATTAGTTCAAAGGTGTTTCCCAGGGCAGACTACATAAAATCTCAAAGTTTAACGTGTAGTAAAACAGCAGGGGATGGAATAAACTAAGCTAATCTGCTAGTGGAATATAGTTTAAATCTTACTTTGTATGTTCATTAGAAGTAGAATACCTGAAAGCTAAACTACATTCTGCTCAAATTCTTAATAATGGAATTTTTTGAATGGCTTATTAGGATACTGCAGGTCAGGAGCGGTTCAGAACACTAACCCCCAGTTACTACAGAGGTGCACAAGGTGTTATCCTAGGTAAGTATATCTTTGCATGCTAGTTCAAATGTTTGTGGTTTTTTCATGCATTGGAGTTACACAATCTCATACAGCCTTTATATAATATCTAATTGATATTAAAAGTCTTTGTGTTGAAAAACTCATATTAAAGCATCTTGGTGTCTCAGCCTCTTTCTCATGTAGTCAATCTGACCGGCTTGAGACCTTTGGATTCTTGCATGAGAGTAAAAGCTACTGCTATCTGAACTGATAGCTTGGAGCTGTTGTCCTTGTGCTGACATGAATTTGTCTTTTATTTATTGGTTTTTATTTTTGCCCATGCTTACTAAGTGCAGAGTAAAAAAACACAATCTCCTTAGTATAGTCTCTCTGTATCAGTGTGATACAGCTTTTTCTTTCTCATCCCTGTTGTTTTTTTCCTAATAAAATTAATAATATAGTGTGGAATCTGGCTGAGGTTTATTTTTTTATTTGTCCCCTAACTGATGGAATGTTGTGCAGTCAGAATCAGTTAGAAATGACCAGCTGGGCATGTAGAAAGCACCAATCTGTTTGTGAGAAACCCAGGCAAAACCCATAATTTCAGCATCGCAGTGAAGTCTCATTTGTGCCTTTTTTTTTGGTGCCTGTTTGCTAGGCACTGAGCTCTGAAGTTCTGCTTCTCCACTGCTAGGAGTGAGGAGCTGACTAAAGTAAGGGCAGGGGATGTGCATTGAATTTTCTTGAAGTTGCTTCTGACTTTAGAAACTCTAGTCTTGCTAAGTTGCTGTGTCTAGTTGAATTGTTTAAGGTGGAATAGCATCTGCCATGTGACCTCCTGGAAGGTTTCCCAAGTGAGTTGCATTATCTTCCTGCTATAGGAAGGTGCTGTCACAGCATGTTGTGTCATGTCCCTTAATTGTACTGAACCTGCCTCTTACCGATGAAAGCTGTAAACAGGAGCTGTTTGGGAGATGGAAGGTTCTGCTGCTGAGATTTGGTCTCCCATTTTATTCAATACCTCCTGACTCTTTCTTTGTTACCTGTCTAACAAAAAAAAAGGTTGTTCATGCAAGCCTGTCTGCACATGGGATATGAAAGCAAAGGAATAAACTCTTTCATAACTTCAGCACAGAAGGTTGTACCATCCTCTTTGCATAGCTGTTGTGTAGTGATTTTAGGCATCCTGCGTGAGGGATCTGCTAGTGTAGAATTTCTTGGAGAATGATGGTCTCTAGCCTCTAAGCTAGGATGTATCATGGAAAATTAGTCTGAGAACTGTAGGTGGCTGAAGCTTGGACCTGTTCTGCACCAGTGATTTGAGCTGGTGGATGTCCTACTTTTTTTCCAGTTCTTCTTCATATAGAAGATAAATTTGAATCCTTAGAACTCCTTCAGTTTTCTGATTCAAAAAGCCATAGTTTTTGCTCCTTTTGTAATGTAAGCTGTAATTCTTGGGAAAATATTGTGGAATAATATCACTAATATCTTTCAGTTTATGATGTCACAAGAAGAGATACTTTTGTCAAGCTGGATAACTGGTTAAATGAATTGGAAACATACTGCACAAGGAATGACATAGTGAAAATGTTAGTTGGAAACAAGATTGATAAGGTAAGCCAAATTCAACTGCAGCAAGTAATCTGCTGGTGTATTTTATTAATAAAGGAATAGTAATGCTTTGTTCTATTGTAGGAAAACCGTGAAGTTGACAGAAATGAAGGCCTCAAATTTGCAAGAAAACATTCCATGTTGTTCATAGGTATGTTATAGGTATTTGCAGAGATCTTTATTGATTCTTGTTACGTAAGGAAAAGGACACTTCTGTAGGACTGTCTTTATGTGTACAGTCCCGTTAATGCTATTTCTCACCTGCACTGGACACAAAGATAACGGGTATTCCTGTTTTTGAAAATTGTGCCTATGACCAGATACGTGTTCTAACTGTGATGATTATGTAGACATTCATAAAGATGAAGGGCAGAGTACAGGCTCTCTCTAGCCTGATGAAACCTGTTTTGGTTTGGGGTTTTGTCTGATTTCTTTTTCCACATTTTGACTTGCTAAATTAATAACAGAAGCAAAATGAAAGAGGGAAAACTGGTGCTAGTGGCCAGTATAGCAAAGTAGCTGGTACCTGAGAGAAATCTCTATTAGAACTGGGATGTAAGAATAGGTAGGTATATAATTAATTTGTAAATGGTGGGTGGAATTGTGTAATGACGTAATTATGACTGGAGGAAGTATATTGGTCTCACCTTGCTGCAAAATGAAATGGATCTTGTAGGCAAAGCCATGTAATGATAAATTAAAAAATGGGTGTTGAAGTGACTCTTTATACATCTGTTTATTATGTGTTTCACCTAAGGATCAGAAGGGGTTATTTTACAGGATTATTCCAGTAGCAGAGCAGTTCACTGAAACGTACTCATTCATTCTTGTACTTGGACTTACATTCTTTGTCTCTAACTGAAGTCTTATTTTTGTTTAGTGGCCTGCTGTGTTTCTTTTTAGCTACAGCGTTAGATGTGTAAATAAAAGTTCGAAGTTGAGGCACAAGCTATGAAATGCATGAGAGATGAAAACAAAAATGAAAATTAGACTTTAATTGTGCATATATANTATCATGGAGACTGACCAAAATTCCTGCAGTATGGATCCTTGATTTGTATGGTCTGGTGGTACTACAGTTACGAATAATGTATAGAACTGAAATATAGAACAGCAACCAGGTTTTTCAGACAAGAATCCTGATTTTTCTTACTGGAATGCTTTCCACAGGAAAATAAAGCTAAGCTATAGCTATCTCCATATGTTCTAGTGAAGTTCGAGTTGGAAGCTCTTCTATTAAAAATATTGAGGTTCTACCTGTGTGGTGACAAATCAGCATAGTTGTCAGTTTTGGCGCCACTATATTTTTAAAGAATAGGTTCTAGAAGTTATAAGTCTGTTGCAAGCTGAAACTTAAAGAGAAATATTAAACAAGTTACCATAAGTTGTGCTAACACTTGACTTTTTGTGTCCCTTCTCCAGAGGCAAGTGCGAAAACATGTGATGGTGTGCAGTGTGCCTTTGAAGAACTTGTTGAAAAAATCATTCAGACTCCTGGACTGTGGGAGAGTGAAAGCCAAAACAGAGGTGTAAAGTTATCAAACAAGGAAGAAGGATATGGAGGAGGAGGAGCATGTGGTGGATATTGTTCTATGTTATAAACTTTGGGAAGCTTATTCTTTGCATATTTAAACAGATAGTTACATCTTTCTGTACATAACGTCATTAAATGCTATTTTTAGGGACCTTGCAGTTTGCACATATTTGTTTTGTATCATGGCAGTGAACACTTGTAGAAAAAAATGTTCTGCAGCTTTCCCAGTTTGAATATGTTATGGTAAGCATGCCCAATTTGCAATCTTCAGGTTTTTATAAGTAGCATAAATAATGTGCAAGAACAAATGCACTAAAATTTTACAACTGTATACATTAATTGTGTAACTATTCTAAACAAATCCATCTAACAAATACTGCATTGTCTGCTCTGTCTTATTTTTAAATTCTGTTGAAATTAAAGAACTATATAGTGTGCACAGATCTTGGAAAGAGTATGAGCTATAAATGTTACATTTCATCTCTTCTAGGAAATGCTTTTTTTTAAGGTATTAAAAGCAGCAGGATTATACAATTTTTAGACAAATCTGCTAAGATTTTATCTTTCAGCAGCGCTGTCTAAAACACAAATTGGCGCAGGCCCTAGTTGGCATTAGCACTTTCTTGAGGAGATGCTTCAAAAGCTTCCTTTGCAAAGCTGGGAGACATGTTTTCCTTTTAATCATCACTTCAGTTGATGGCTTAACTGGAGTTTTAATCCTGTGATATTTATATACTAAATTTGTGGTACTCTTGCTCTCTTAAGTTTTAATGATGGTCTGCCTTAGACTTGCTGCAGAAAGTCTTCATTTTTGGCAAGGGGTCTGAGTGATGTCATTGTTCCTTCATTGTGAATCATTTTGCCACACTTCAGTATGGATTCCTAATTTTCTGAAATGTTTGTAGTATAAGTTTATCTCAACTGTAGCTCACTGTGACTGTGAGATCTCTTATCACGTCTGCTTTGTGCAGCTACTTATTCAGAAATAAAACTTCTGTCACAGACACTAAATGGGAAGCTATAGGGCTTCTTTATCTCTGTATGAAAAAATACTATTGCAATGAGTATTCACTTGAATTTACTGTATCAAAGCCAATGGTTTGTTTCAGAAGACTTGTATAGACTTAATAAATTTTTTTCCACAGTACTCAACTTTTAATTGACTATTAACCTCTTTCTATTGCAGAGTTCTATATTTTCTAGCACATATGGTTTAAACAGGGTCATTTCGTACATAAAAATTATTTCTAAAGGACAAGACAAAGATGCTGTGCTGTGTGGGTTTTTTTAAATAATCACTATAGTGAAGTCAGTAAATGAACTATTAGGCAGTTTCTTTCAAGTATAGTGAACGACAGCATCTTTTATTGCTGACAGGTTTTGTCTAAATGTCAGCATACGTGATCTGTGTTATGTAACAGGTCTTGGCTGCTTCTGTTAAAATACACTTTCTTCTTCATACGGAAACTTTGTTTTCTATTCTGTTTTATACCTGATAGAAAACTACCAAAATTTGAAGACTTAACCATTCTGGTTGGTTTTTTTCTAAATATTGTATCTAGTACTGTTAATGTAGTAGGATAATTTAAACATGTAAATGTAATTAATATTAAATATGCATAAACCTTATATTAAAATCTTAGATTTGCATTACTGTTGCATGCAGAGTATGTGGGCTGAGCAAATCGTGTTTGTTAGCATTGAGGACAAAGGATTCTGGCTTTTGTAGAGGAAAGTTGTAGGTGAATTAAAACTCTGAATAACTTAATTTTGTCAGCAATAGTTGGCAAGTATCATAATGCTGGCAGATGTTTGTAACTTATTTACATATTTGTTTCTCCCCTAGTTAGGGTGCATCCCTATGCTTAGAAGAGACTTAACTTTCGCTTTCTCACAGAAGGTCCTTTTATCACAGGACCTGGATTCATCTTTTATTCTCCCTTTGCCACATCTGACAGCTTTTGTCAGAGGGAGGGAATGGTAGGGCGCTCTGAATAGTGGGTATTGTTCTGGGGAAGAATTAAGTTATTTATTCTTACTGCACTGCAAAACATTTTTGGGAGAGAAGTATTCTGAAACGGCATAATTAGTGAGCCTGAGAGCAGTTAGAGGTGTATTTTTTTTTAAGTAGATGTTTTCTAATTGATTTGAAACTAGCTTTTCTGTCTTCATCTTTTAAGCATGTTTAGTTAGGTCTCTGAGGAATGTTTTTCCTAGAGTGTTGCTTCTTTTCATCATTGCTCTATCAAGAAGCTCTGCGCTGGAAGGCTGGGTTCCTGCGCTGCAAGTATTTGTTAAGGAAAATTTAGCAACAGTTACTGTGCTACATTCTTTAATTCTTGCTTGCCTTTCTTATTTTAGTCGGGAGGGGTGGATTGTGGAGACGCCATCTTTCAAATAAATCTGTTCCCATGCTTCCCAAATTTTTCCCCTTTTGTAGGTTATCTCTTAAGTGCACATCCGCTGTTGTAGTTGTAATGCAGGCGTATCTGACACTACTGCAAGGTGTACCATAAACTCTGCTCAAAACTGATGTAGCCTATTTGTGGAATAGTGGGTGTATTGCATCCAGAGAAGTGTGTGCAAGAGGTCCTTCAGCCTACCTCAGTGGGTAGCAGAGGGATAATGGAGAGAGCTGTTTGCTCTTCATCAAGTCATGAGAATGTGTCCATGTCCGTGGTAGGGAGTTTTATACACTTCACCACAATGAGGTAACTAAGAAATCTGTGATCGTGAAAGGCTGTTAAAACTAAAGCTGCTTCCAGTTAATTTACTCTAGTCAGTGAATTACTGATTAGCAGTTTGTACTCAGGCCTGGCAGGTGTTTTCTGTAGGCTTTACACTAGCCTGAAAGAATATGGCACAGCGCTTGCATCTTCTTAAATTTACACTTGAGAATACTGCTAAGTGTTGCTAGCTTTTGTCTTGTATTGCTTCTGCTGCTGTTTAAAAAAGGGAGGTGGGTGGGGCAGGCTTCTGATGGAGGTTTCAAAATGCTGGGATTTTTATTGCTAGTGGGGCTTTTGTCCAAACTACAGCTTTGCTTTTCCTGTTCTCCTTCTGCAAAAATGAGATCAACCGCTGACTCAGAGTAAGTCTTAACTAAGTGAAAATGAGAGTTCAGTGACAATAACAGTGACTGCCTCATCAGCCATGGCAGAACTTCAGGGCACGGTGCTCTTTAACTGCTCTGCGTGATTCCATTTTAGTTCCCTTGTTTGCCAATAACCTGAATACATAGTGAGCTACAATAACCCCTCTAATATTCCCCCATAGTTTTGTGCAGTAATTCTATGTTTTGAGGCCTAACTGAAACATTTTTTCAAACAGTTACAAAACTTGGACAGCCTGTGCTATGAGCAATACACGTTACTGCTATTTAGCTACTGGAGGATTGATGCAAGTGGGCATGGTGTGCATCCATCCTATCCAAAGCCCCTGTGGTAGGTTTGTGTCTTGCTGTCCTGCTGCATGCCTTACTGATGCCTTAGTAATGCCTTATTGATGAAAGATCTATAAGCAATGTTAGAATGAGCAGGACTTTTTCATGTTGCCAGACAAATCACTGCATACATTTCAGACCCAGTTGAGCCTCGAAGGGCAAAATATAAAGTGTTTTTCCTGGCCACTGTCCAGCAGAGGGAGAAAAAAAGAGAGAAGCTCTCCATTAAAACTTCCAAGTTTTTATTTCTACACCCTTTGTTTGTGAGTACCTATGGCACCTTAATTAAAAGTTTATGAAGTGTTATATGGGCAAAGAACGGTGAAGATGTGTTTTCAAAATACTGCATGAGTATGTTCTGTGATTGATTTAATGCAATGGAGCTTCTGTCCTTATCCTTGTGCCTGAGTAACATTTGGTCCTTTCTGTTAGAGTGAAAATAGTCACAGTGAGTAAATACTTATTTTTCTTGTGCTCCCAGTTTTCTGTAACATCTCTGCATTTTGTGTACAAGGATAGCAAAATTCCCAGTCAACTTCTAAAATTTCTTGGCTGTAGCTCTTTATTTTAGAGGCTTAAAACAGCCTCAGAAGAGTTTTACAGCACCAGTCATTGAAATCATGATTGGAAGGAATCTCTTCTAGTATTTTCTTAGTATCATCAGCTCTGGATTTACTAGCATCTGGTAATAAGTCTGCTTGGATTCTTTTGACAGGAGTGCTTGCTTCCCAGTTCTTAATGCTTGTCAGGCTGGACTTTCTGAGGAATGCGGTTATCCAGATGTTGTTGACAGCACAAAACTTGTTCTTTTAACAGTAATGAGAAGGTCCAGATGTAGCTACTTAGGATTAGGAATGAACCTGGGGTTCAGGGAAGAGCAGTAGCAGCCCCCCAAACTGTGAAGACAGTTTTAATGACATGTAATACATTGTGTACGCAAAACGGAAACTATTATAATGCACAGTATAGTAAGTATATTTAGTATAGCTAACAATACTTTTTTAATACAATGTAATAAAATACATCAATGTATAAACTTCTTGTATCAGGGGTTATGTATAGTCTGTTGAAATACTGCTTTGGGCATAATTATTTTAATTCAAATTTGATATGAAGAAGACAGATGCATGCTAAGCCTGTGGGCAGGTGTCATCCAGAAGAACGGGAGTAAGGATGCTTATGGAAACGAGATAGAGGGAACCTGAGGGACTGGTATAAAGTTGTCAGGAGAGGATTTGTTTGGATATTAGAAAAAAGTTCTTCACCCAGAGGGTGGCTGGGCACTGGAACAGGCAGGCCCCCAGGGCAGTGGTCACAGCACCCAACCTGAGAGAGTTCAAGAAGTGTTTGGACAATACCCTCAAGCACAGGGTGACTCCTGGGGCTGCCCTGTGCTGTGCAAGAGTTGGACTTTGATGAACCTTTTTCAGTGCCTTCCAACTCAGAATATTTTTTTGAGGAGTTGAGCTTTCCCAAATCGAGCAGGAGTTGAGCTTACCCCAGAAATGGGCCTGGGGGTTCTGGCAGACACTGAGTGAACACAAGCCAGCCAAGTGCCTTTGTGACAGGTCCATTTCTGTGGAGCTGCTGTCCAGTGGGGTGGCCACAGCACGTACTGGTGCCTGTGGTTATTCCTTCCCTGGGGCAGGACTTGGCACTTCCCCTTACTGGGCTTCACAGAGTTTTTTTTGACCCTCAAAAGGGATCTCCTCCGTCCCTGGGTGGGCTCGAACCACCAACCTTTCGGTTAACAGCCGAACGCGCTGTCCGATTGCGCCACAGAGACCGATGTGCTGCACTTCCAGAGGAGCTGAATTCCTGACTGTGTTCAGTAAGTGCTGGTGCCTGCATGTGCTGAACAGTGACAGCAGCGCTGCAGGCACACTGCTGCAGCAAACCTGAGGTGCTGTTGTGTCAGAACACAGAGGGAAGAAATGCTCCTATCTCCTCTGGGGAGGGAAAGATTAGATTCTTTTGAAGCTCCCCACTGCTTACCTCTCGCAGGAGAGGAGGTCTTGGGGTCGTGTCATGCCAGGCAGTTTGCTAGTGGTACCAAGTTAACAACGCTGTTTCTTGTGCTCTTTGTGCTTCTGGAAATTTAGCTATAAGAAGTCTGAAAACCTATGTGGTTTGTTAATTTTATGTTAATGCAATTAAAGCAAAACACAGGTACACTTCAGAATGTGGATTGTGAGACATCAGACTTAATGACTGCAGAATTCTCAGTGCAGCTGGGAATTGGGGATTACAGGTGAGAGAGCTAGTAGGCAGATGTTAATGAATGGGGAAGATTTAATGGTGAAACTTGCATTTTTAAGCTTCATACCACAAAGAAACAAGATGTTAGCAATGCTAGTGGACGTATGTGTTTTTCACTGTCAGTTGTCACCCGGGAAAAGGTGGAGCCTTCTGCTCCGTGTGGCCTTGTGTATTGCTGGAAACAAAGGGATATGAACTACCGCTGTAGATGACAGGAGCTGAGTTCTGTTCAGCTAGTGAATCTGTACCTGGTTTGTCTAGCTTTCTGCCAGAACAAAAGTATTTTTGTATTCCAGCCTTTTTGTTGTTCATTTGGTGAAGGAAATAGAGCAAAATGTTGGCTTGAAAATGGTTGAATTGCTTTTGAAAGTTAGGATGCTCAGTCTCTGCAGGGCTGTGCTTTGGAGTGCTGCTGGGTGAAGTTCTGTCACTGGGCTGCAAAAGCCTAGGTATATGTGTAAACTGTAGAAGGGATTGGAGCTACTTTCTTTTTGAGAGAGAGGAACTGTTAGGTGGAGAAAAATGTACTCTCAGCAGCAGCAGCAGCAGCAGCAGCAGGTAGCCTTTCGTAGCAGGGAGTATGACAGCGAGCTGCTTCCTTTCCTTTCCTGTCCTCTGGTATTTTAAGCTGTAAGGCAGTCTACACCATGTGCCTCAAAGCTGTGGAGCTGGTCTGTCCCACAGCGTGCACTGGGGTCTTACTGCTCCAGCTGCTCCCCTCAGGAGCTAAAGTGGTGCTGCTTGGCTCCTGTCTGCCCTGCACACTGGGTTACCTGCCAGGATCTCTCACATAAGACAAGGGTGAAGATCCAGGTTTCATCCTGAACCGGATTTGGAGGGTATCTGGGCTGTACAGACCTGGGATGGCCTGTGTTACGTGTTAAAGAGAGAATCCGCTCCTTTTTGTGTCCCCCACGCCCTAACTGCTTGCAAGTCAGATGGACATAAAGGTTCCTTTTCTAGACTAAGCTGTTGCTCGAGTGCATGTGTGCATTTCATGAAAAATTATTCCTAATCATGTATAAAATAACCTTCAGATGTGAGAGCTGTGTGTGTTCTCATGCTCTGTAACTTCTGCCTCCCTTGCAGCCTCTACTGTAGGCTTTACAAGGGTTAAATGAGTTTGCCACCAAGCAGAACTCTTTCCTCCAGAGCTTTTATCTTTTAAGTGACCTATTGAAAAACTCTCCCTTTGCCTGTGTGAAACGGATTTCTATCAAGTCCTGTCAAATCTTCTATTCTGTTTTTATCTTATGGTGCAATTTACTTTCATCCCAAAACATAGCTCTCCAATTTTGCCAAAGAAAACATGAGAACAATTGAAAAACTGTTTTAAATGGAGGTGTTTGGAGGAATCTGTTACGAAGTTAAAAAGGTATAAGAAAAGAAAAAAAGGCAATGTGTTTTATATATATATGTTTTAAAAAATATTTCTGCTCTGATTAGAGACTTAGTGGACCCTTGAAACCACAGTCTCTATCCTTATTGAAATTTTATGACTCTCAGTTAATAATAATGCTGGAATTTTTATTTAAAGGCCAGTGTGAGCAGTAGAAGATCTTTTCAAACATAACTGAGAAATGCTGCTATATGAGACTTGCCAAACTGATACAAGAGAAGGAAGATACTTTCTTGGGCACCTGCAGGTGGCCCTCTCCAGCGCCGGAGTTCTCCATAATCATGAGTCCTCTGCAGTCCTCAGAGGCTTGCAAAGGCACTACAAGATGGGTCTTGATTGCCGTAGGAGCATTTAGGTGGCAAACTCCCTTTGAGTATTTGGGCACAAATTATTTGTATAAAATCTTTCAGGGACACAGAAACCTGCAGCTTGAACTAACATACCTGAGTTCCCACTTAGTGTCCTTGATGCCGACCACTTATTTCCCCCTAGTTCAGCAGTTGTAGCTTTCCTGCAATAGTTCATAGGTACTCTATATAAATTTCATTTAGGTGCATATGGGGAAATAGGGATTATGGCCATTATGTTGTAGGAGCCTTGGATGCATGCTACCCGAATCTAACTGGTGCAGCTTCATGATGTAGGGTTATTACATTGTAGCTCTTCGCTCTCAGTAGGAATGTTTTAATATCTTCCCTGGTTACTAGTGGGTTGAAAACTCTTTCATGGAGGAGGAAGAGGAAAAATAAGAGCTCAGGTCAGGTGAAACAAAGGAAGTGTTTGACCAGTGACTGTATTTTACGGCTTGGTGCAAGCTCCGGAGGGGCTGGGGAAGCTCAGGTTTGCTGGTAGAGTGTCAGTGTTAACTGCTTTGGGAGGGGCAAGGAGGACACTTGGCTCCTCTCATACTGGTCATTCTCCTTTCAAAAATATTTATGATTTTTGGAATGTAATGATTTAGGTGTTCAAGCTGAATACTGTGTCCTAGGAGCTGAAGAGAGCTGAACTTGCATGAGCCCTGTGTTCATACAAATGCAGTATCTTGGCCTTGCTGAACACTCTCCTTTCACAGGCAGTCCTTATCTGAAAAATTGCTTTCCTGTACAGTGTAACATGGAAGTTTGTGGAAGGAATTTCCTTTCAGAACAAAAGTAGAATCTATCAGCAAATCTCTCTGGTGTTCTGCAAATGCATCTCTTTGTGATTTACAGATGGAGAAATTGAACCTTTGTGCTGACTTCAGGGATAAACTGGCTTATTTTCATTTATTTTAGCATTTTAAAAGTCACACCTTTAGTTAAACTGGTTCAAGCTGGCCTTGTAGAGAAGTCCACAGATGGAACACACTAAATGATTGCCTGAAAACTGGGCAAAATTGATGACTATCCTGTAGTGGCTGAATGGCTCCAGCTGGCTTTTGTTTTATCTTACAAGGAACCTCTGTCTGAGGCAGTGTCAGGATTAACAGCCTGGCTGGTTTGTTCCCTTTCTTGAAAAACCTCCTGTGTTTGACTTCCTGGATGCTGTGAAATTTACTGTAAAATCAGAGGTGAAAAAGTTACTTCCCCAAAGAATACCTCATCACAATAGGCAGATTTTTGCAAGGCAAGGAAATTCTTTTAAAAAAAAGTTATTACAGAGTAGACCAAGGAAGGTGAAGTGCAGGAAAGGAGGAAGAGCAGAATGGGGCACCAAGTGCTTTTCAAGTTCTCTTCCATAAGATGGCAGCAGCTTATTTTGTGAACTGGACTGGGAGACTGATCTGCTAAAAGCTCTACAAAGTTTTCAGAGTTTTTCTACAAACAGCTGAATTCATGGCATTCAGCTTTTTTCAATTCTGTTTTCTTGGTACACATCCCTTATGATTGTCGCAGTGTAGATCAGTTGTGAATCTTATTATATGTGCAAAACTGTTTTCTCTTGTTTGGTACAGTGGTAATTTTATTTTTTTCTAAATACAGGCACAGATGCTTTTGCATTTGTAAGGGTTTAGTGTACAAGATGTGGGGAGAGTGACAGGGTTGTTTGGCCTATTTTGATATTTTATAAGTGTTTCGCTTTGTGTGACTGTTAATAATTGCACAAAACAGTGTGAGTTCTGTGAACAGAAGAGGTAGAAAAACAGCTGGGATTTTTCTCTCCTCGAATAATTGGAGTTCTGTTTCATGACACAACTGTTTTCAGTGGAATCAAGACACTCATTTTCTTTTGAAGAGGGAGACTGTGGAAAGAGGGAATTTCCCTCCCCCCCCAACAGAAAACAGTGGAAGGAAAAACATATGGGAAGAACTATTTTCTGAAGTCTTATGACATAAAGGATTTTATATTTCAGCTATTTCACCCTCCCCTTTCCACATTTTCAGTGACACCCACAGTGGTGTGTGCAATACATTGACTGTCTCCTATTCTTTCATGCATTTTTTCTCTGCAGGTGAGTATCAGACACTTACCCTGTAAGTCCCAAGTACTTAACAGTCATAAACTGCTGTGATACCAACTAATAGAAGATTTTATTTAAGTACAAATTATAAATAATCTTCTCAGTGTTTGTATTTATTCTGAGTAGCTGGATACCATGGGAGGAGCAAAAAGCAGCCTGTTTTTGCTTTCCTTGGTGCTTACACTTACTGGCTGATGTTAGTCATGTTTTGGTTTCCTGTGGCCCATTAGTATCCAATCTATCAAGTGCATAGGAGCCACAGGAGCGAAGTTGTAAACTTGAAGACTCAAGGAACAAGACCCTGTGGTATTTGCTTTCTGCTAATTATTAAATTAAACTGTTTAAGTGTTGTGGTTCTGATTTCTGGTGTTGATGTACTGTTGCAGTACAGCCCAAATGGGGTCCTCCATGAATCAGCTCTGACATTGCTGCCCTGTCCTCAAGTTCCTGCTTTGGCTTGGTGAGGACCCCAGGGCTGGATCTTGTCTGGAACTGAGTGGAACAAACACAGCAAGTGTGAGCAGCTTCTACAGATGTGCTGGGAGAGGGATGTGCCAAACTACTAATGGCATGAGTCTGATAGTTTTAGTCACAAAGGAGAATTTGGTTGTTTAGAGGCCAAGAGTATCTCTCTACTAACTGTTGGACAAGCTTTTCTACTGAAAGCATCAACTGAGATGAAATGTATTAGCTCTTTCTTCCTTTCTCTGAATTGTGCCCCAGGTTGAACTAGGAAAAGAAGGACTTTGAACTCACAAATTTTGGCCAGTGAAGTTTAAAGTCTTCAAAGAAGTTATGCTTGGCAAGAAATGCAGTATTTTAAGGGGTCTTTTCATTGTTACTGGATTGCAGTGCATGTGTTGCTTGATTTATACCAAGGAGACTCCTGGAATGTGTGTCCTGGTGACTTCTGTCCTTCTTTCTTTCCAATTAACTTTAAAGAAATAAAAAGAGAGATGAAAGCAAGTTATTTGAATAATATTTGAAATGTATTTATTCTAGACAGGTTCACATTCTTTTCAAGAGTCCACTTTCTTCCACTTTTGGAATGGAGTCTTTTACACCTCAGATTATTTGCCTTGTGATAGCATCCAGATACTCTGGTCAGGATGGCTCCAGAGGGCTTGGGGAAACAAAATGGGTGAAATGAACAGTAATGAGAGCAGTTTGGAGTGTATGCAGAGTTCGCTTGTGTCACTGAGCACAGGAAGAGATCAACACAGAGCTGGAGCCTGGATGGGGAGGACGAAGCTCAAAGTAGAATGCCTGGTTTATTCAGTTTAGGTGGAGTGAATGAGGCTGAGAGGACTGGCCCAATGTGTAGCTGAGTGTTAGCTTAATGGTGGGGCTTTTTGTGGCCACATACAGTGTCTTTGCTTTTCTTTCCTGCGATGTTTTGTTACAGAACAAGTTATTGGCAATAATTTTGGTTAGTAACTAATTCCTTGGAGCAAATGTCTTGAAGTCAATTGAGTATCGGATGTTGTCACAATATTATTTTGTTTCGGTGTTTAACTACAAATAACTCATGACGGATTTTGTATTATAATACACCATAATTTACTTTAAGCAAGCATGTAATTCCTGAGAGACAGAGTGGCATTGGGCTTCTGTGTTCTTTGGTCCACTCTATATTGAATCCAACACAATGGGTGCAGCAGATTGATTTAATGTCATCCTAAAATAATTCACACAGGTTGCTGAAAAAGAAAGCAGGCTATGGAAATAAATTGTAACTAAATGTGTTCTTAAATGCAGGGCTGTGATGCACGCAGAGTGTGTATAATGCTATACACTGCTGAACTTTTTCAAATGTCTTGAAGCCTTAACCTCCTGTGGAATAAGAGAAAAAAAAAGGAACGCAGTAGAGTAAATACCACTAAACAGTAAATTCTGTGAAATGCTCCTTTCATGTATGACAGGTGGAAGTTCAGGATTCCAGTGCAGTTCAGGAGAAATGTGAGATTCATACCAAGCATGAAGGTATTCTGTTTATTGGCACGATAATTTCAGTAAGAGTGAGAAATCCAATAAATCTGTTAAAATCTCTCTACTAGATGGAGGTAATTTTTGGGGAGTTTTCAAGTCTGCTGTATATCAAAGCAGTTGGCTAGTTCACTGTCTGTTCATGGGCTGGGTGGCCAAAAAGGTCATGGAGCTGATCAATAGCTTTAAAATAAGTTGGCCTGCAGTGATATACACCAGAGCTGACAATTGGTGAAAATCTACCTGTTCCTCTGCAAATATACCAGATCCTGACATGACACCAGCACAAGGTGTTGGTTTCTGTTACAGAAAAACTGATTGAAATTCAGTGTTTTGCTTGATAAGCCCAATTATCTGGGAAACACATAAAGGGTTGATGCTTGTTCCATTAAAGTAGAGAAATAGCATACACAGTCACCTCTGCCTTCCACCACTTCCAGCACACTGACTTTGTTTTGATTTTGGAGGGGTTGTGTTTTAAAAGTGTCAGTATTCAGCTGAGAGAGGCTATTTACCTTTTATTTACTAGACAAACCATGTGATTCCTTGCATTAGGATGTTCATTAATTCTGCTCTGTTTTAACTATGTCAGAAACCTACTAAAAAGGTTTCAGAAAAACTCCATGCCAGATATTTTAATGTACTTTAGATGATTTATTTTATTCTATTTCTAGCTTATTATATTTAAGATTATACTTGAATGCATTCCTGAACATGGGCCTAAATAAATCATTTTTATTTCAAAAACAATGGAAGTAACTTCACCCAATACACAAAAGGATATTGCTGAGCAAGTGTAATGCTTGCTACATGGCTTTGTATGCCGCTCTTGAAATAGTACCTATTTCAACTCTAAATCACATTTTTCTGGTACAATTGTCCCCAGTGCTGCAATAGGATCTGCCTGTTAGGAAGCTTGCGGCCCTTGAATCACACTGAGCTCTGGGGCTTTTGTGAGCTTGAGGATCTGTGCCTGGGTGAACTCTGCTGCAAAGTGGAGGCTGCAGTATTGAAAATGGAGTGACGAGATGGGGGTTGAGAATATGAGTCCTCTTGTAGCATCTCCTGCCCAGGGAAATGGCATCTTTGGGGCTGCAAGGGTTTTAGCAGGTTGTATTTCCTAGTCTTCTAGTATTTAATTAAAAGATAGTTAGAAGTGGTCTGAAGAGGCAAAACAAACAGAAATTTTCCTTGCCCTGATGGGTTGGTGCAGGTTGATGTCGTTTACCTTAGTGTGCCTGTTCTTGGAGAAACTGGTACCAATAAAATACGTACCAGTAAGAAGCCAATTTATGTACCAGAAATGACTACATGTGTTACATAATTAGAATACCTGCCCCAACTGCTGAAACCTATCGCTGCTGGGCCTGCTTTTAATCTAGCATCATCTCTTCAGCTTACGGAATGAAATGTAGCTGGGGAGCCTTATGAGAACCAGATGGGAAGCCTGGCTGAAGGGCTGCTGGGGATGGAGACTACCTTGCCCCACTCTGAGCCAAGTGTTCTGTGTGCCTTCGAATGATACCTTAATCCATGATAAAGACAGACAGCTCACTTTTCCAAAATCAAAACCATATTCATCAATGGTAGTCTCTTTCCAACGCAGTACAGGCTACTGCTCTGAGAGATGCTGTCTGGAACAGCTTGATACAGGCTGAACTAGATGACTACACATGGATAAGATAAAATCATTCAGCTACCTAATAAATAAAGTTGAAAGATGTTCTAAGATGATACAAATTCAAGTACTAACTTGATTTATTTTCCTAGAGGGATTTTGGCTCCACCTTTTAGTCAACGAATCCTGATTTATGGTGCATGTTTTTAGGTTTGATTTTCCCCCCCCTTTTAAAGAAAGAAAACCTTTAAAATATATTTAGTTGACCTAATACTCTCAGTCCAGCTAGCTTCATACTGCTTAAATTAATGCAACTCAAAACTGTTGTTGAATGGATGTTTTTTTAAATCAGCAAGGATTCGGTTTTGATAACTAAATGTTATTCCTGTATGGTAGAATACCAGTAAAAGTAAAGTCAATAAACTCTAAAGGCAAATATATTAGAGAATTCTTATGCAGCATGATTTTCCTCCTGCTACTGAGAGAAAAGATTGTATTTTACACAGGAACTGAGATGTTTCCCTTTCTGTGGTCCTGTGTGGATTTAACTAAAGCAGCAACTAAGAGAAACTGGAGTTTCATAAAGAGAGCCTTGTTGATAATTATAGAGTGGTTGTAAGCATATATTCAGAGCCTTTATTTTTCTTGTTCAGAATTTTATTATGGATCTTTAAATTTCAAATGACTCTTGATACTTTGCATGTGTAAAACAGACTCTAGGTAAATAAACATAATTTATTATTTTGAGACAACACTTAAAATATGTATTTTCAAAGGTGTGTTCTTTTTTTGAGCACATATGAATCCTATAAATCTATAAACTGTTTTAAACCAGATTATCAGATTGTAAATAGGATAAGATGGAGCTAGAGGGAGAAAAAAATACTTTTTCTAGTTAACAGTTCTAGTTTTATCACATTATCCATACATGGCACTGGTATAAATTATGATTTGGTTGTTCAAAGTTTTCGTTGTGGTTAGAGTTAAAAAAATTAATGACAAAAATATAGGGCATTGTGTTCATTTGCTAAACCAGGAGCTATATTTATATTTACAGAAGGAAGACTCTTTGACAGCCATCTTTGGAACAGCATGATGTTTTTATCGTCTACATATTCCATTAGGAGCAGAAATTGATTGAGGAAAACATGAAATTTAGTTTACCAAATTCTGTCTACAAAGATAAAATACTTCCTTGGCTAGGATTCTGCCTGTTACTTTTTAAATCTCTTGAACTCCAGTGGTGGAATTTTTTATAGCCCTGCACATGTGAACAACTTAGTGATACAAGTAACTTTCAAAAGCAAGGCATTCCTTGATCTGGAAGAAAAACTTTAAATGATCTCTCCTCTTTCCAGGTGATGTTCTCCTTTGGCAAACAATTT
>VXBU01013300.1:292762-325018 GCA_013400315.1 Bombycilla garrulus
TATATAGTATATTATATATATATAGTATATTATATATAGCCACTGTGTTATATACCATAGTACTCAAACTATTGCGTGTTGTGAATTGTTTTCACAAACCACTGGTTCAAAAGGCTGTGGACTTCAGAAGAGCATGTTTTGAAACTTTGAAGACTTAACAAAGGACACTCAATCCACGAGTCTTATGGGCACAGTTTTTAGTGCTGCTGCCTGCAGCACTGGGTGGATATACAGATATAAGAATTGTAGTTGCTATAATTTATTATGTCCACATTTTGTTGGAACTGGTAGCAAAATTAATCATGTCAGTTCTTTCTCTTCTTTCTTTTTTTTTTTTTTCTTTTACATTTAAAAGGTTAAGAATTCAGAGAGCTGGGCCTTAAGCTGTATTCCTTCTGTTTTGAACTGGTAGTGTCTCCATTTGCATATGACAGCATGAATTTCTTTGATTTATTATTTTAGTCAAGGACTAAGAAAAACATTCAAAGCCTACTGTAGTTTCTGACAAATAGAATTACTGATTTCTTACATCTGAAAAGCCAAGTACCCATAGTCTGGCTGTTTCAGATTTGTCTAACTGCGAAGGTGTTAGACTGCTCCTTATTCACGCTTCATTTGAGATTCCAACCATTTGAAGAATGTTATCCTACTAGTATATACAATCCATTTATTTTATTGCACATACTTTGTTATTTAATGCCACATGGAGTTTTCAAGGTGGCTTAGATTAGGTAAAGGGCAGCGTCAACTATTAACATCTACAACTTAAACCAGACCTGATGCAGTAAAGGGAAAAACATTAATCACAAGATGCCAGAGTGCCAACAGTGGAACTTGCCCTGGCATGGTAACACAAATCCTCCAGGCTGGTAGAGCTTGGTTTTGGTCTGACTCCTTGGGATGCCTTGAGCGGCAATGGGCCTTCTGGAACTGCTGCACTGAGAAAGGTGGTGGGCAGTGGTGCCCAAAGCCAAACCCAGTGATGGGCAGCAGGAAGGGAGGTGTGATGCCCTGTGACAGCAGATCTAACTGCGGGAAAATGCACAGCCTTGGGAGTAAGTTACGCTTAAACCTGAGGCAGTGCAGAAAGGGAAACTGTGAATGACATCAGCTGTGGAGACTCACAGGACCAGAGCTAAAAATGGCCTGAATTTTTATTTGTAGCTGCACTGCCTGTGCCTCAAAGAGATGTTTTGCATGGTTTAAGGCAATGCTGAAAGCGGGAGGTGCTGAGGACATGAGTTAAGTCTCTTCTCCATCTGAGTCTATGTTCTCTGCCTGTCATTTACTTTATATAGCATATGTTTTAGTACAAAGAACCCAGTTAGAGTGTACTGTTCCACAAAGAAGAAAGCTAAGCTTCTATCTAATCAACATTTCCTGAAGAGTTGCCAATGTCTCCTGAGTAGAGTCATGATGTTTCTGCAATAAATCATGCTATTACTGACATTAAAATTTCTCTGGACAAATGTCCTCCCTCCTGACAAGTGACATTTCAAACAGGAATATAAGCATTTGAGACAAGGACAGTGTGTTCTGCAGAGAATAATCTCTGAGTTACTTGCAATGATAATTTTGGGGGATTTCATAGTGCCTCAGTACATATGTCAGAATCCTGGATTTTGACCAAGAGGGCGTTATAGATAATAAACATCAGGAACTTTGCCATCCACTGTAGCTAACTACCATCTTGTGTGCAGATTACTTTGTGCACTTGTATTGCACCCAGACATATACAAAGTTTAGATTTCTCTTGAAAACACTTGGTGTTTTGGTAACTAACTAAATGAATAAACATATAATCTTACAGGAACTGGCAGAACAGCATCTAGTTCTCATTACCCTCTTTGTTTCTCTCCACCCTTTGGCTGTCACCATAATTGAAGACAACTGCTCTGACCACTCAGCTCAGCATCTGGAAGACGAAGTTATACATCTTCCAGACGTGGCACCCAGTTGCCAGTACTTTTCTTACCCTTTGGTATGCTTTGGGCCTCTGCTTTGGCCTCAGAGCCATCTACCTGTCTCCAAGTCTGCAGCTGATGCTCTTTTAACCATGTGTGTAGTACTGGATTCCTGTGTTGCTCTCTGTCATACTATGGCAAAGGAAAAAGAATGGGGAATGCTGTGAGAGACAATTACATTGAGCTAACAGTATGCTCATTTTATTTGTGAACATACCCAGAGCAATCTAGTTATTTCAGAGCTCATGTCAAGCTTTTTTCTGTGACAGAGATGGAAACAGAGGAGTACTCTCTGCCGTCATGCCATGGGTCAGAGTACCTGCATATTTCTGTAACAGCAGCAGTCAATTTTCTATTTTAAGTAGAATGGTATTACCAGAAAATTGTTATTGTTAACATTTGCATAGAGCAGGTTAGCTCTTTTAAGTGGCTTCATGCCACTAAGTAGGAATGTAACCACAATATAGCAGTTGGTCCACAGAGAGGAAAAATAACCCTTCAAACCCATGGCACCAGTTCCACATTAGAGCTGAATTACTGTAGCAGATTAAAATGACAAGACTCGCATTTTAAAATGATCACATAAATAAATCATGTGCCCAGACTGGCATGGGACAGGAATCCTGGTTTGCACATATGCATTGAGATATGCGCACACACACAAGAACAATTAAAAAATAATCAGGCAAAGAGTACATAAGGCAAGACTGGAGAGATGAGTTTAATATTCTTTCACCAGTAGTGTGTGAGAAGACCTAAGCAGACTTTCAGTATCCAGTGTTTTCTCTAACAAATAGTACCAGGACAGCTCACCACAAATGCCCAAGGAAACCTGTTATGGCATGTATACATAGAGTATATATAGAGTGTATATATACAGTCTGCCTAGTCTAGAATATTTATGCATTAATATATTCTGGAATAGAAGCCTCTTAATTGACTTCTTTAGCTTTGTGGATATGATGCCAGAGACTAGACAGTCTGCATTCACTGGACAGGTCCTTTCCTCTCTCAGCAGCTGGAACATGAGTTGTCAGTTTGTCCTGGACTGCAGAGAACAAGTAATCAGTTGAAACATTTCTTGTTCTCCATTTCAGGTGATGCATCCAGTAGGATTGCTTTATGAACAGCTCTCTAGGGGCTTTTCAGTGCAGGCAGCCCCACTGTGCTCTCCTACGTGCTTGGTGAGAGAAGCAGGATAATCTCAGCGAGGCTGAGAGTGGCTGGGCACTGTCAGGCTCTGCCCAGCTGAGGCCACATTATCCTGCGTGGATATCCATAGATCCTCTGGGAAGGACCACCAAATTCAGGCTTTGTAAAATTATTCTATTTGGCCAGCCATGAATAAAACAGTGTTTGAGTGGTGGAGATCTGGGTGTCCTGGAGCATGGGGTGTGTGGTGGGGCACAGTGACAGCTGAGGCTGGGTGATCAGAGGGTTGAGCCTGGCACGGGTGCCCTGCTGCCACCACAGTCAGGCTCGGCTGCAATGGGTGTAGCAGTTATTTGGGCTGCAAGGCCAGTGCTGGGACTGGCTGTACAGCAGCCTCAAATGCTGGTTAGCATCTTAGAGGTACTTTGAGACCTGTACTGTCTTATTTCCACTCCGATTTCGTACAATTTTTTATATATCTGAATCTTTGGTAATTGGCCAAGTTGAAAGCCCCCTTTAAGGTGAAATCCATGCATTTCTCAAAGTAAATGCTGTGTTTTAATAGTTTGCTAACATCATGCTGCCTAATACGTTATGCTTTATTGTTATAGTACCTGACTTTCAAATGACACTGTGAAGTAACTGTTCATGTGAGTTAGTTGAAAACTATGAATAGGGGATGGGAGCTCCATCAATCTGTGTAAGCACAGATGAAGTGACTGACCCCGATCCAAAGGCCTTTCAGTTGAACAAATTAAAGAGTTTCACTCAGCCACTCAAACCCAGCTTATGTCTCATATTTGTGCCTTTTATTTTTCTGTTTTGGGCAAAGCTGAACAGAAAGTTTTTGCTGTTGGTTAAGTGCATATGCATATTTTCACTTCCAGCCCAGTTGCTGCCAGTGTTACAATGCACCTAATAATAGTTTCAAAAAAAAGTAAACAAACAAACAAAAAATTCCTCTTCTCCACCTCTGTCTCAAACCATATAAAATGTCATGCAGTGGCTTTTCCAATAACATCTTGAACTTGTGATTTTGCAGTGTTGTCTCTGAGCCATTAATGAAACCCATATTGCAGGGATGGCCTTGAAGTAATGGATGCAGGAGAAAGCAGCTGTATTTCCTATCCTCTGGCTCTGTGTTTTTCATTATGTTCTCTCTTATTTTTGTTTTGGGGTATATTTTCTGGAGCAAACAACCTTCCTGGGAATGATCTGCTGCAGAGACCAGGTTGAATGACTGTTGCTGGCTCTCCAAGGGGTGCCAGATGTGAGACTACAACCTGTAAAGCAAAGCACCAAGGTGCTCGTAAAGGAGGAGCAGCATTTTCTGGGGGTGAAAGTTCTGGCACAAGTGTTTGACTGAATGACTGTGAGTATTATTACTGAAAAACCAACCCAACCAGCATGATACTGCCAGAGTTAACCTAATGATCCCGGCACTTTACATAGCTGATGATCACGACAGGTTTATTCCCTCTCAAAATGACACATTGGAATAATATTAGCTAACTGTCTGTAGCCTGGCTGGAGCGTCTCCTTCCAGACACATAATTGGTACTGTCACCTCTCATGCTGTATGGTATGCGAAGCTGATGCCTATGAATTTTGCCCATATGTTTTTTAAGTGCGCTGGAGGCAGTCAGCCTTGAATTCTGAACAAATAGTGATGGGTCAATTAATAACGGACTGAAAAAGCACAAAATTAAAGCATATTAGAGTGCATACATTAGCAAGATGGTTTTTCAACAAGCTGTCAGACAGCATATGTAAGAAAAGTAAAGCTACTATGATAAAGACAAAGAGGTTGCACTTAGATAATTAAAGCACAACTTATCTTTCATCAGGCTTGCAAAACTTGATTCACTTTGCTTTTTCCTTACTTTATGCAATTTGTGTCTTTCTATAGATATTGTAGTGGAACAGAGGGTTGAATCTCATGTGGACAAAAGAGTTCCAGAGAAGGGTTTAATCTCCTTCAGCTTTCTATAGTATGCAAACAATCTTCCCCCTACTGAAAGACTACAAAACTGAAAAAAAAATTATTAGACATTGGCTACATTTTTAAGGGATCAAAATAATGTAGGCACATCACTGCTTGGTTTTTTGGCTGCCTAGTAACTAATTTCTCACAAAATGTATCTGCACATTGGTAATGCAAAAGGTTTTACTTCACATTAATGTAAGAGTGTTTATTTATGCAGCTTCATTTCCAATAAAAGCTATGCTTTACAGTGCATTATGCAGAATGACAGCAGTGCGCTGAATTGCAAGGTCACGCTATAGATCATACTCACTCTGCCAAACACCCAGTAAGGAATTTTGGAGTAAGCTGTAATAAGGGGCTGAGCAGTGAGTGGAGCCAGAAACAATACAGGTTAGAAAAATGTTTGGTTTATTTAGTGAAAGAAGAAAGAGTTTGACTTATTAGGAAAGCTTTTCCTACTGTATTCATTCTGGGTCCAGGTCCAGGAAAGAAAGCTCAGGATGGAACTTCCTGAAGCTGACCCTAATCTGTCCTCAGAGCCTCATGCTTCTTCCTCTAAACTGAGGGGTATGGGGTGTGTTTGAAGATCTAACCAGCAGTTTATGCTCTGAACTGTTACTTTACCAGACCCTCTCCTTTTTCCATTTCATATGTGAGGCTATGTCTGGTGAAAGGTGAAGTGTCATCCTCTGCACATAGATTAGGTGTGTGCTACTGTGCAGCTGAAAGCAGTGGGTCTAAATGGTAAGAATGCCTTATTCCAGATGTTTGCAGAAGTAATTTGTCCTCCAGAAGAAAAATTTACCCTAGGACAGAGAGGGTGACAGAAGTAACAATGCACAGTGCAACCACTGTATGGGTTTGTGCATTTTCTGTCTGTGGAAAATCATTTGAAGATAACAGATGTCTAGAAGACCAACAAGTGCCAAAGCCAGTGTAGCAAATAGCTTGTCTTTGGGATGGATACAGTTTTCAGGCCCTGTTTCAGACGTGGTACAAGAGAAGCAGTGCCAATTGTGAAAGTAGAGGGCCACAAGAGAAGTTATTGTCACATTCACACAAAACATGAGAGCAAAGTAGAATTTCACTATGTCAGGCTCTTCTCCAGATGTTGTTGGTGAGCTGTACCAAAAGCACTGAGGATGTCTGTAGTAAACTGGCCTTGCACCAGAATCAAAGCTGAGCAACAACATGTGGTATTCCCCAACAGACAAAGCCGGTTATTTTGGGGGGGAATGGAACTTGATGTGGTTGTACTGCCTGATGGGATGCATTTTGAACAGCACAAAGGTGGTGGTGCCATTTTAGAAATCTTCCTTTTTACTTGTACTTTACCAGGTTATTTTCTGCAGAAGAAAGAAACTGGTGATGAAGTGAGAAACATCCTTGGTACAGACCAACTTATTTATCTACTTATTTATGTATTAAGATGCAGAGAAAGCACAGGAAACTCATTTGCAGAAATGAAATAAACTGGCAGCAGAAGACTTTTCCAAAAGTCTCTCTTGTTTACTGACTTTGACAGAAATGCCTGCTCCTTCAGACATACTTTGTCAGGGCTCTCGTAGCACTGATTCGTTGACCAGAACTTCGGTTTGTTATTGCCTCTTTGTCTGTGTCAGGAAATCACATTCCTCTGGGTGGTTGTTATCATCAGGTACCAGTGTAACATGGGATTGACGGTCCCAGGGCCTTGTCCTACTGCTGGCAGCACAAATCGCCAGTCTGAAATCCTCATCCAGGGGACTAAGTATCTGCACATAATGCGAGTGTTCCTGATGTGTTTGCCTGAATACTGTCATCATTTTCAGATGAAGCGAGGTCACTCAAGAGAGAGAAATGGAAAAGTGGGATAGAGACAACCAAAACAGGGTATTAAATGGTTGGTAATGGAAGTCCATAACAATAGAGAAGTGGTGGACATGAGTTTCTCTGCATGAGTCCATAAAGAATCTAAGTGACTTCTTTAGTTTATCCAGGGGAAGACTGGCTCTTTCACCCTAAACTTCAGCAAACCTGAGAAATAATGATATCCATGGCCCAAGGTGAAGGGTTTTCATGAAAGTACGTACTACCTCACCCTTTCTTGCTACTGTAGCTTTTCACACTGCTGCACATTACAGCCACATGCTTTGAGCAGAGCAGAGTCTCCAGGGTGTTACAGTAGGTCAGTGTCTCATTCTCCCTAGTTAATATACATCTCCACTCCTCTTGCGCTGCAGTGCTTGTCTTCTGTTCAGAGCCTTGCAGGCTCATGATGCAAAAGATGTCTGTTTATACCCAGCTGAAGGGAACTTCACAGTGCTATTGCTTTTACAGCAGGCATTGCTGCCAACAGCCTGGTTCAAAGTTTATTGACAGCTCTTCATGGAACCTGTTGTGTTAGTTGTTCTTGTTCCAGCCTACCAGATGACCAAGGACTACAATATCAGGTCAGATAAGTCACAGTTTTGCTGTTTTAGCCCAGTCATGCTCTGGCAGATCATCATTGTCTCCACCAAGATTTCACATGAAATAATATTTACAGCTTAATACACTGAAGACACGATCCATGTTGTCTGGCAGTACAAGAAGCTATTAAGAAAGGGCAACCTCTGCTCCTGTGAGCAGAGCTGGTGTGTCAGATCCATGCTGCAAAAATATCTGCATTTCTCTCCTGGACCATACAGTCAGGCTGTGACATTTCTCCCTCCGTGTTCAGCACTGGTGAGGCCTCAGCTTGAGTCCTGTGTCCAGTTCTGGGCCTCTAGCTGCAAGAAAGGCACTGGGGTGCTGGAGCATGTCCAGAGAAGGGCAACAGAGCTGGTGAAGGGTCTGGAGAGTGAACAATTTGAGGAACAGCTAAGGGAGCTGGGGTTGTTTAGCCTGGAGAAAAGGAGGCTCAGGGAAGACCTTGTCACTCTACAACTGCCTGAAAGGAGGGTGCAGCCAGGTGGGGGTTGGCCTCTTCCCCCAGACAGCCAGCGACAGGATAAGAAAACATGGCATCATGTTGTGCCAGGGGAAGTTCAGGTTATCATCAGGAATAATTTCTTCACTGAAAGGGTGGTTAAGCATTGGAACAGGCTGCCCAGAGGAGTGGTGGAGTCACCATTCTAAGAGGTATTCAAGAAATATGGATGTGTCACTCAGTGCTTTTCTTTGGTTGACATGGTGTTCAATCCCAGGTTGGACTTGATGATCCTGGTGGTCTTTTCCAGTCTAAATGGTTCTAGTATTTGATGGACATTGCCCACCTATGCTGACCATCCCAAAGCTGAGCTATCTGTTAATGTGTGATCGACCTATTGAGCTTAAGGCTGATGTTAGGAGACTGGATCCTACTCTGATTTCAAAAGCAGTTAATAAGTTACTGTTGATGGGCTTGTCAGTGTGTACAAGGCAGTGTCTGAACTTTAATGATTTTCTGGGACCTGTGCTCTCACACTATGTGTAAAGCAAAGGCAGTTAACATAGTGTGTTAACAGTGTGTGTACTGGTTAGGTATGAGCGGCTCTTGCTACTAGAAGTTTCCTTTTGAAGAAGAGTTTCTCTGGACAAATTTCTGTTGAAGTCAGTGGTTACTGCTGTAATTTCATTACCGCTTAGTAAGTGAAGAAAAAGTGGACCTGACTGAAACTGAATAGATTGCTTTTATTGAATTCTTCTTTAATTAAAGCTCTTACTACCTTCATGCTGTTTTGATGGCGTAGTGTAGTTTAGATTTTTACACTGAATGACAGGAGAAAGGAGAAAAAAGAGGAAATGTTTATTTAATTCATGCTATAGAATGTAATGACAAGAGATTGTTTCCATACGTACTGGTTTCGTTGACCTTTTAACATTTGGAAATGTCAGGAAATACCATTACTGTAGGTCTATCCAGTTTTAATGCTACAATAACTTTATAGCAATTCACAAAGGAAATTATTATACATTGCCTGAAACAGGGAAGGTGTATGCAAGCATGCACACAGATTTCTCTTTCTCGCTTCCTGCCAAGTAGATCTCTGTGGTTGCCTGCAGTCTCTGTTAAAAATGCAACTTTTGTGTCCTTGCTATTTTGACTTTACCAGACTTACTGAGACAGCAAATAGGCATGTTTCTGGGAAGTTTAAGGAAGCTTAAAATAATGTATGATGCATTTTGAATTACTGTGATTAGACGTTTGCCAAAATTTCACAGGCTCTTCCAGCACAGATATTAATCTTTGCTTGCTTTGAGTAGTTTTGTGGGGGCCTGTTGAGATTCAGAGAAGTTGAAAAGCTGGTACTTGGATCTATGTGTGTTGTCCTGCCTTTAGAACTGAGGAAGAGTTTCCAGTGATGACTTTGATACTCAAGTCCCAAGAACACAGAAGCAGTGCTGCTGAAGCAGGGACTGTGACAGGGAACAGCCCCAGGGGCAGATGGGGATGGCAGGACGCCGTCACCTTGGACAGCACCAGGCGAGAAACTGATTGTGATGGTCCCCTTGTCTCCCAGAGAAACTGATCAGCAGAGAGACCCAGGCGACACTCAAATAGAAATGCCCTAAACAAAAAATGTAATCTGAACTAATGAGAAAGTATAGTTGCTGCCACTTCACAAGCTTAATTTGATTTCTGAACAAAGGAATTTTGAAATATAGTAAATGAGTAGTAAGTGTCAGGTGTGATTTATTACTTTGCAGAAGTTTGGAAATGAGAACTGTGAAAAATGTCTGCTTGAGAGTACTGACAAATCTCTTCCACTGGCTGCGATCACGATCACAGCTGAAGTTTATATGTATTGCTCCAAAGAATAAATTTTAAAGATTTAGATTTTTTTATATATATTGATATTTATTTGTACATAATATATGTATGTATTTTTATAACTATAATGTCATTCACACAGAGTAATCTGACTACACTGTCTTCGTTCGCAATTCATTTGCATGATATCAGTATAAATAAGTAATCTTCGAGATTTACTGGCCAATACGTTGAATTTAAGTGTATCAATCATACTTTGCTATGTGTCTTAAAACTATGGATATTATTAAAAATTTTGAATGGTAGTGGATTATCCTCACAATGATTTAAATTTCTTTGTTTGTTAGTCATTACACCTATTAGAGAAAAATCAAAATAAGCTTTAGAAAGTGTCAAAAAAAAATCTTTGGTGGTCTTAGTATTTATGCATATATACCTATAGCGTGGATACTCAAAAAAATACACATATGGGATTCAGCTCTGTGCTTGATCTCAGCCAGTAGAAGAAATTTCTGCTACATGTGGATAGCCAGTTTTCACAGTTGTTGTTTCCAAAATTTTGTGAAGTTGTAAACTATACCTGACAGTTTGGACTGATGTAGTCATGCTGTCTCTATGTTAGTAGCTTGCACGTGCTTTATTACTTTGGCTGCATAATTATTTATGGTCTTTAAACATAAACTCAGACACTGTGATGTATGTGAACACTAACAGACATGCTTCATTTAGAGGTGTAATGTGCTTCCAAATTATTACATGTGATTGCTGGCAGTATCTGTTGTCTTTCTGACACCTTTCCCATCTAATATTGGAAAAGAACTTTCCATTATTTTCTAATCTGGGAGATTTCTGATGAGTCCAATTAAGTACAAAAATAGACTTGAGAACACCTGATAATCAATCCAGTGGTGACCTACTTTGAGATAAGATTTTGTACATGTTTTTCTGGTCAATTTTTCCTTTGTGAAGGATAGAAGATTTATTGGGCTAGGTTGCTGCTGCTAGTGCCTAAAGCAGAAACAGTCCTTCAGTGTGTTGGCCTGTTGAGAGTCCCATGTGCTAGAACTGGAGTGATTCCCAAGGTGGGCCTCCTGCTGCAGGATGACCTAAAGGGAAACTATATAAAATAATTGCTTGGTGTAGATGTCTGCTATTCCTTGTGAAAGAAGCTAAAAGTTGGGGTAAGCCTCTGGAGCCCTCCAAATCAGACAGGCAAGGTTTGAAGTTGGGTCATTTATAACATAAAGCAGCTGAGATAACTGCTGGGCTACAGACAGGGGGAGGGAGGGAAAGAAGACAAACCCACCTTCTCCTCCCCTCTGGGAGCCAGGTGATGAATCTTTACTTCCATATGTTCCCATGCTACCATGCAAATTTGCAGGAGCTGCAGTAGATGTTTAATCACAAATTTTGTACTGTTTTGAGTCCTTTGAATCAAGAGGCCATTTTATCCTTTGCAATCTGCTGAATTGAGCACATGTTTAGCCATTTGTACAGCCTTGGTAATAGTTTTTGTAGAACTGTGCCCAATTTAGGTAAGCTAACTGCAAAGCCCTTAATTGCATAGAACAAGTACATACCAAGCAGCAGATACATGGGTGAAGTTATCTAAAGAGCAGTAGCCTTCCAAGAGTCACAAAAGCTAATATACTTGAGGTACTGAGGCCTTGGTTTTGCAAAGCTGTCAACAAAGTCTGCAGCTGGCTGTGGTGGTAGGGAGTGAAAGTCAGTAATCCACAACGAGGTATCGGTCATTAAACGTGAGGCTTACTCCCTCCTCGCCTGCGCTCTCTTTGCTAGTTGAAAAAAATAGCCCTTCCTCTATGGCAGAAGCTTTGGTCAAGACCTGACCAGTCCTCAGGCACAAGTGGAAGGTGCTAAAAGAGAAAAATGTGCATGATTTGATGCATAGAGATTAGCAATGAGTGCAGTGTTGAAAATTCTTGGCTGTGGGTCAGTTTAGCAAAACATTTGGACAACATTTCCCTGAACTGACGTTTCTTAGTCTGGAAATCCAAACTGGTGATAACAATTAGTTGTTCCCTTTGCTTCTGTCCTTAATTAGAAATCAGGAGTGGGGAGGGTGGGGGGTGGTTGCAGAGGAACAAATGAAAAACAATCAATCATTTTCAAACCTGTCAGAAGGTGAAGGTCAACCTGAACTTAAGCCATGGATTATTGTTGATTTGTATTTGATCTGAACAACCACACATCCCTCAGACTTTAATATATCCTGGCAATCAGACGTTCCAGGGCTGCGTTTTTCCCATTACTTGCCAGACAGCGGCAGGGTTCCTTGCAGAAGGCTGTAAGGAAAAGAGAAAGACAAGAGGTCATCAGTGACCACTAAAGGATCAAAGACGGGGAAGCTGGGTGGTTTCATACAGTCAGTCTCCTATGGAAAATGATTTTATATTGCTCAAAGCCAAGTCTGGTGCAGTCCATTGTTACTGCTTTTTGAAATATCCTGACTTGTTCAGAAATGCAGTAAAAGGCTTTCATCCCAGCCCATTCAACTTAAAAAATGGAAAACAAAATCCTCTTAATCCCTCCTTGGATCAGCCTGCACAATGAAGTAGCCAAACTGGTAGTCACAGTATCGCTATGGTGCTCAGCCTGCTGCGATTCCTCCACTGTGTCCTTCTCAGATCACCAGCAGGATCAGTCATTCTCTATTAGGTTGGAAAAGCTCAGAAAATAAGAACAAGGAAAATGCTAAACGTGCTGTGGATTTCATTCCACTTCTATAATGAGCTTAGCAAACCCTCAAGCAGAGAATACGTAATTTTAAACAGATTTTTAAGTAGCTTTTTTGTCAACTCTCTTAGAAGAGAAGCAGAGCCAGATGGTGATGCCTTTTTAGGAGAAGAAGCAGGGGCTTTCTGGGTTTGATCCCCATGGTGCTGACTGCTCCTGGCTTCTCCTGCCATGGGCTAAGCTGCACCTTGTGGGGTTGGTAAGGGAGCTTTGTGGTGCTCCTGCTCCTTCCTGTAGTGCAATGGTGGCAACACAAGAACTCGGTATTTGGTATTTGGGCATGGAGCAGCAGCTGGGCCTTGCAAAGGATCTGGCTCCTTTTCATGGGAAAACGACATTACACAGCCGTAATTGTAGTTTCAATAATTCTGCCACCATCTTCAGCTTCATTTAATTCCCCCCTTAATAAGTGTCTGCTTTGAAGAAAAAGATGCAAAAAGAGCTTTTCGATTATGAGATTTCTTTTGGACACCTTAAACGATGGCTATAAAGTAAGGAGGAGGATTGCAACCCAAGACTATCACAACTTCTCTTTGTTCTTAATCTTGTTTGACTGGTAACTGCTCAACAGAGCAATAAGAAAAGCATTTGAAGAATCCCATCAATCCAGCACAGATTTTTAACACAGGCCAGTCCAATTAGACAGTTATGGGTCGCCAAAATAAGATCCCCATGCTCTCGATAAGTCACAGGAATAAAGTACTGGATGATCGTGCTGTGCTGAGCAATTTGAAGCCAAAAGCAAGAACATTTCTAGTCTCAGTTTCTGTCTAGAGAAGCAGACAACATGGAAAGGATCTGCTGCTCTTGATTTAAAAAAAATAGAGCTGGAAATGAAACAGATGAAACCATTAGTTTAATTCACTTGAAAGCTTCTGCTTTGAGGAGAGCTATGCCATATTGTTCTGTACAAGGACACCAGATTAATCGTCTTTTTTCTCCTTCACCTTTTATAGTGATGCTGCACAAATGGTATCAAGCTGACAGAGAAAATTATAAATATACTGTGGCTGCAATTTAACAGCATTAATCACACAAATTTAGTAGTTTTAGATGGTAGTAGGTCATCCATTAGCTGAAAAGTTGACAGTAGTAGCATAGAAGCCCGAGTTCAGGCCTCATCTTCCCCTTTCAGGCAATCTATTTCTTTCCCGGCAAAAACATCTGGTCACTTAAAAACTGTAATTTTCATACATTTTAGCTAACAGTGGAATGTTGAAAAGCTGTTCTGAAAAACATAGTTCTTTCCTGTGCCAAACCAGTTGGCCTAGAGTTAGCAAATGTTGTTATAAATCTTCCCTTAGCTTTTTCAACAGCTCTAAAACTACAGAATTAAATGCTTCATAAAGGCTAGCCAGTGGATGCAAGTTAGTATGCTGAAGAAGCTGAGCATGCAAAGACCTTTTGAATACTGCCCCAGTCACCCCACAGAAAACCCAAGCTGCCTCCCAACCCCAAGGAGATGGAGGATGCTTTGGTTTAATTTCCCTCTCCTCAGCCGTGGCTTAGTATAAGTCTCTGAAGGCTCATAAAGAAAAAAACAAAACATAAAACCTGCCTTCTGTCACATGTATCCACTCCCTCATTAACATGTGTCACTGGAGAAGGTCTTTCCCATTGCTTGTCCTCCATATTTTACCCCAGCCTTGTGTGTAGAATCATAAGTAGTAGACTGAGGGACTTCCCACCCCACATCTCATTTATTGGCCCAAAAGAAGAAAAAATCCTGAGAGAAATAGCAGCACAGCAATTCTTTGTCAACTCAAAAGAATTAGCAATATGAAGTGGTGAGATAATTTTTAACCTTTCCATCGTAAATTTCATGAAGGAGAACTGAGAACATCTGAGGTGTGTCAGCTGCTGCGCTGCTTTGCCCCACCGAACAACAACCAAAGAGTGTTGGAATGGCAAAGCCAACTTCTTCCTCCTCCAACAGATACGTAATGACAGACGGCAAATACAAGGGAGAGGGGATTCTGGAAGTGCTCTACCCCCATGGATCCTATGGTACATGGCTAGGGTGTGCTGCACACGGACCTGCTTTGGGTGGAAACCTTGTTCTGCCTTAGGCATAGTGACGTAAAATCCCACCTCCCCTCCCCACACAAACCTCCTGGCTTCAGCTCTGCAGGCTGGTGCAGGAGAGATGCCACCCCACACGCTGGGAAGGGCACATGGATCTGTATTGCTATTCTATGGCTCAGTGGCACTGTTTTAAATAACACACAGGGAAACAAGGTGACCCATTCAATCAGTGCAGAGTTCTTGGTTTGCCGAAAATTCAAGAATTATTGAAACTCCAGGTCTAAGCCAAAGCAATTTTTTAAATTAGCATTCCGGTTTTGTGGTCCTGAGGAGGACAGCAGGAATGGAATGTTCCCCGCTACTGAGTCCTGACGTGATAACAGCACTCACCCGAAGCAGCAGTCCTGGGACAAAGCAACAGGAAAATACTGACTGCATGGGGTATCTTCTCAGAGCCATGACAAAATTTCTGTTCAGAGGCAGGCAGCTGTAGTTCAGAAAAGCCCAGCAGACCATAATAGCTGTTAAACATATGGAAAAGGAAAATTCAAATTGCTCATCTGTGTGGCAAATCCCAAACAAGTACTTGGCTGCCAGAAATGCTGGGGTTCGCTTTCTCTCTCGTGCTCATCATCTGCAATTAAAGCTGTTCTGCTTTGTGTAAGGATTAGCCAGAGTAAAGATTAAAACCAAACTGCTAAGCTGCAGGCTGAGTGTCTTGTCTGTAGAGCTGTTCACAAGAGGCACTAGCCAGCAAACAGCTATTCTCTTGCTCGGTAGAAGGAGGCAAAGACTTCAAAACCCTCCATTTGAGAAAGAACAGGGACTTCAATGTGTCTTCCTCAAAATATGTAAACAGCCTCAAAACTGGTGTTCTGGATGAGAGATCTTGCAGGCTCATTTTTTCTGTTTCTACATAAAATGTGAAATAGCTGTCTTTTCCTCCAGAGAAAGACATTTTTAGATCTCCCTAAAGTAGTAGAACCTGGGAACCTGAACAGGACTTTTTGTGGTCACAGGAGACCAGAACCAGTCACACATTATGTTAGGAAGAAGAGTCATGCAGAAAAGTTATTTTTGGCCCCTTCTGCCATTCCCTACTGTGATGTCTAGCAGCCTGGTACCTAAGCCACTGGCCTGGGACACTCAGCACACAACAGTGAGATGCCTCTTGCAGAAAACAGTGCCAGCAACAAAAGTTGCCTGTTTCTTAGCCCTGATATTATGATTTGCTTTCAGACAGATTCCCTCAGCTCAGCCAAGGCCTTCTCCAGTCTTAAAGCTATCAAACAGACAGATAATACCCACCCTTGGCAGGACCAAGGAATAAAGGTACAGAAAGAAAGGTGTGAGTCCCAGCTGTTGGCTGGACAAGCTCTCAGGCTCACGTTTCAAGAGCGTCCATGCGGAAAAACACTTCTTCTTTCCAAGTCCTTCAGCCAGTCATGGTTAAATTGCAAAATAGCTCCTTATGAGCCAATACCTCCTGTCATGTGCTGTCCAGGAATGTGGAAGCCCATTCAATTTCTAATGGAAATGAATTTAGCAATGCTGTTTGCCGTCTTCCAGTCCAGAACTCTCAATGCACAGATAATGATATGGGAGAAGGGCTTCTCACCCTTCATTTCTTCTCAGCCTAAGTCTATGAAGCATTAATGCCTGTACAAACCAGTATAAAATATTATTTTGCTGTCATGGTGGTGTTTTATATCAAAACTACACAGATATATGGTGACTTTGCAAGCTCTAAGTTAGATGGGAACCAGTTTTGGTTACCTAAACAGCACTTCCAGATCCTAGAAACAGACTGCCACTTTGCAGAGCTGACCATGCGGGAGAGGGACAGGTATCTGTAAGACATCAGTTATCCAGACTCCCCCACATCATGCTCCAACCCCTCCACTCTGAAGGGTGGTGTTCAAGGCAGTAGTAAAGTTATCTCAAAACTACAAAAAGATCTGGCTTTGGTTTTAGCTTGCCACAAATTTAATTTCCTTCTATCTGAACTAGTTACCCTGTTCTTTTGTACTGATGGGCTTTCTGCGTGTTTACTGAAAGTGTGATGACATTGAGGCTGATAGTTATTTCACAATAAAACGTATTTTTCTGCTTGTCCATCTCACCTTTGCTTTTGCCAGCAGTAGCCACCAAGGTTTCCCTTCCTTTTCCATACACTGCTCTTCTCTTAGAAGTAAGGTCTCTGCATGCTTTATAACCAGAGAACCTGTATTGAATTTTAGAAGCTGTGTCCGGGAAGTGTGGATTTTTCCCCCGCCTCCCCCGTGGCTGTAACCAGCAGCCCATTTACAGCCGTGTCTGTGCTGTGAGAGCCGTGCTGCGTTCGCCCCTTCTGGGCTGGGACTGGGCTTTCCTGGCCGGCGCTCGGGGCTGGCAACCACGCAGGCTGCAACTGCAAGAGCCAAGGAGCAAAAATTTAGAAAGCTACTTAACCAAGAGATCGCATATGTGCAGCTGAACCTGAGGAATGAACAATTACTTTCCTGACTGGTCTGAAAGGGGACTGCTTTATTTCAGTATCAGAAAAGAGATTCTGGCTTTCTCCCCGAATACGGGCAGAGCAATCCTTCATTAGTGACGCCGTGTGGAGATTCGTATCAGGCTCGGAGCAAACTCAGCTCCTTCAGCTTCTTGAGCACGTCGCTGATCATTGCAGTTTTCTCTTAATGCTCTCCATGAGCATATATTGGCTCTCACTCTTGGTGAGACAGAGGAAGAGGAGAGCCCCAGCACTGTTAGTCAAGATGATTCAGGGAGGGTGGTCCCATGTGCTCCAAGAAAGTTGCTGTCACTCCTTTCTCCCACTTTTTCAGCCATGGCTCTTCAGTTTGGCCCTCAGTGTGAAACAGAAAACTTTCCCTACCCACATGGGCAGGGTACACAAAACAGAATCTATCAGAATCAAGGGAAGGGAGTGAAATTCCTTTTTTTTCCCACTACATTTAAACCTGTCACTTTCAGACACGCTGCTGCTTCTCCCCTCCCCTCTCCCAGCTTTCTCTGCTGTTCCTCAGGGCAGCTTCTCACCTAGAGCAGGACACACAAGTGAAAGGGACCTCGAATCCTAGGAATGATCTACAGGTCCCCACTTTGTGTACATCCTCCACCTCTGAACCCCTTCTGCAGAGAGCATCTGTTATATGGCTAATGCCCGGGGATGGGGTCTTGTTTATGGCCAAAGCTCCAAGAGACACTACTGTAACATGTCAGTGAGAAGGGGCCTGTGGTGGCTGCCAAAAAAGTTGTAAGGAGATTCTCTCTGCAAGAGGTATTAGAGGGGGTGGAAACAGTAAAGAAAGGACTGGAGGCTGAAGGGGAAGAGACAGATGAAGTCGTGCATTCAGAAAGCGCCAGAGTCCTCTCAATGAGCTCAGATTGCTTACAAGGCATTCTGTGTAAACTGTTTACAAAGGCCCAAAATTTAAATTATGGTGATGTCAGCAACCATTAAAGTTTGCTGTACTGGAAATATTTTATGCCTGTCATACTTTACCTTCTGCTCTAATACACTTGAAATACCTATAGGAATAAAAATAGAAGTAAGATTACTTTGTTCTTTTCATTTTATTATGCTACTACCCACCACAACAAAAAAAAAAAAAACCAAACCAAACCCAAAACAAAACAAAAAACCCAGAAAAAAGCATCAAAGAGGTCCTGCGCAGAAGTTAGTCTCATAATTATGCTTTCACCGATGAATCTACTTTTTCTGTGGTAATTAGGCCTGGCTGTGCCATTCAAAGACTTACTTCCATGCTTTCTATGACAATCCGACCTTTTTTCCTTACAATGACTTCTAAGCATTTCCTAAATACTGTCAGACACTGTAGGGAGTGTCTGTATAGAAAAAAAAAAAAAAAACAAACCAAAGAACTAGGTAACTCTCTCAGCAGTTGTCCCATAGCCCACACAGTTTTATACAAAAAGAAACCAGAGTAAACAAGCATTTTGGAACAAGTAGCATTTGCACTGCAATAAAAAAACATACATAATGCCCTCCCACCCCCCTTCAGGCATAAAGAAATTGTTAATTATCTGTGTTGAAAGGAATTAAGCAAAAACTGTAATTTTGATGTTGTTTTCTTCAGGCAGGATCACTCACCAGAGGATTTAATTGATATTTGAGCCTTACTGGGGAGAGGCTGAAGAGCTCACCCTGCAACACCGTGTTCTTATTAGACCAGCATGGTGGGGTCACTGTTGCTCAAGGCTTAATTTTATTCCACTCAAAATGTTTTGGGGCAGGAAACTTCAGGTCTGGTCTCACTGCACTTTGCAAAAGGCAGAACTCAATTTGCCATCTGGGGTTGCTCCCAAGCTGCACAGCAGCACAGTTAGACTTGGAGCCCCTTCATGCAGGAAACAGAGAGATGATTTTCAATACTGGTTTTCAGGTACCTGCCCTCTACCCCCTGGCAAAAGCAGTATTTTACTTCTGTTGACTTGTCCTCCCTCTGTAGAGCTCAAAAATAAACCTTTAGTGTAACTGGGTCTTCCCTAAATAGCAAACAAGCCTCTCAGAAAATAAACATTTGTAATTATCCTCAGCTGCCGCTGGATGTCAGTGATTGCAGGACTTTAGCAGTGGATTTGGTTAAAAAAAAAAAAAAGAAGACAGCATTTTCATACCTTCCCGAACCTAACAGGATCATAATCAGGCAGTGCAAGGGCAACCAAATGATGGGGCAGACAACCAGAGGAGCTGATTTTTCTCAGACTGCATTGCTGCATCTGCACCCACACATGCTTGTAGGCACCCATTTGTAAAAACAGATTTTAAGAGAGATAAGAGAGTGGTGAAAAAGAGGGGCCCTTTGACCTGATAGCACATTAGAGTTCAGTGGTCTCCATTTGATCTGCTCAGTTTCAGGCTCATGAAAGCTTTTTAGAAACTGTAATATCAAAACATGGCATTGGCAGATGGAAAAAAGGAACTACCAAGAAAGGAAAGTCCATGAGTTCATACTGAGTGACTCTCCAGAGCAGAGCAAAGGGAGACAGGAGGCACAAGAGAGCAGTACCAAGTGACAGATACCCCTGGATTTTTGCAGGTATGGGCAGCAGAGGTGTGGGGTCACTTGTGTGCGCTGGGTGCAGTCAGTGTTGATGATTTCAGACCAAGTAGATCTGTTCCACACACGAGGTGCTTACAAAAGCAACACTCTCCACGTGCTTTGTGGGCATGCTGGATGCTTCCCCTATAGATTGCTGAGCGTCTAACTGGGGAAAAAAGAGATGTAAATGGAAACACTTGAAGACCAATCTGTTAACATGCTATAGCAGCTTTCAAGAGTGGGGAGAAAACCTGTAGAAGTGAACTGGATGACCGGTTGGAGGGAAGAAAGGTTGACATGAGAAACTCCATGGAGCTCTGCATCTGGCACATAGTCTTTGAGAAATTTGTTTTCCCACTGGGAAGGTGCAGGCTGCCAACACCAGTTGGGACACTGATGGGAGAAGGGCACATGGGCTTCCCTTTACAAGGAGCTTCCAGGGACAGGACTTGACCCTTCTTGTCCCAGAGCTGCTCACTGTCTTGTGTTCCCATTCCCTTCTACCTTTCTGCATCTGTCCTGCACAGACCCCCTCTGTACCTTCCTCTCACAAGAAATGCAGAAGGAACAGAGTGACCCTCCCAGCAGGGTGACCACACAGTGCTCTTGGAGGTCCTGCATACTCACAGCAGGGAATGCACCAGCACTGAAACCTGGTCCTCCAGTTCCCAGCAAAATGCTCTAACCACTGATTCGGGTGGAAGTATCAGGGGTCCTATTACTGGATACGTTTTAAGGAAAGATCTTCCCATGATTTTGTGCTGAGGCATTATCTGATATGCACACAGGAGAACAAACAGAATCCTCTGGGGACTTAGGAAAAGAAGAAAGTCAAGCCTAGAGTCCCAAATTGTTTTAGGTCTGAGTTAGTACTGACCTAAGTTGGTTCCTTGGGGTACCAAAAAAACAGATGAGGGCTGAAGAGAAGACTTATGCACTATGAGGGTCTCTAATAAGGGACCATTTTCAGGATAATCAGTTTTGGACTCAGCTAAATCTTCCTTGGCTTCAGATTTCAAGTAAATCATAAAGAATCCACCACAGCTTTAGATAAGTTTTGGTGAAAAAAATACCCAAACACTTAAAAAGGAAGTGTATTTTAGTACCTTAAATACACCTTCAGCAAATATCAGCAGATTTCATGGTGACTAGATAAAAGAAGAAAATGGTTTCATAGCAGCAGCATAGAAGATACCAGACTGCTGCCATCCTGCCTTTGTAATTTAGGGCATTTGAATAGACCTAGGAGATAAATTGGTAAGACTACAAGGATCTAGTCACAGTGTTCGCTGTCCTTCAGAGAAGCTGAAGCACACCAAGGGCCATCACTAGCAGGGCACTAGAGTAGGTACCAGATGCCAGCTGTCAGTGAGAGGGTGATGGGGGATCCTGTGACAAGTGCCAAGTACGGTGAAGTAGCTCACGTCCTCTCTCAGCTGCCTCCAGGGATTTCAACACAGCCAGGTACAGAAATTTCACAATTGTTCCCATACTGGGAAGAACCACATGCTTGAGTTGTGGCCTTGCCCTGTCCCACAGTTTCCAGCCACAGTGGAACAGCCCTGAGAAGCTGAGCCTGCTCCCCTCTGTCCTCGCACTGCTGCAACACCCGTGGGTGAGGTGAGGTGTGGGGATGCTGCTGGCCGGCTCCTGGAGCCCAGTACCAGGGCAGCATGCAGGCTGGCTCGGGGCTCCAAGTGCTGCCCCACTGGAAAGCCAGCTCAGGCAGCGCTGCCGGGCACTGCTCTCACTTGAAGGAAGGAGGTCCCAGAACAGCCCTTAAGCTCCTGCTCTAGCTAAAGACAACATTTTCTTTCTGTTAATAGTAGCTCATGCTGAAAAGATCCCTAAAAGCCCATTACAGAAAAAAGCCACAGGGGGTACCTGATTTGGGGTAAATAAATATTTCCTTGCCTATTAGGAAAACAGGGTAAAAGTTTGTTTTCTCAATAGTGTTTCTGAAAATAGTCTTCTTTCACTCTGTTGTTAATGTAAATATTGAGATGATTGTCTCTTTCTAGAGTCTGATTTTCTCAGCCCATAGGGGCTCACAATGGCTTAGTACCCTCCTTTCAGCCACCCTCCCTTGCCACCACAGCTTTGATGCTGTCTTTGGTAAGTGCTTTCATTAAATGAGAAACTGTTTGGATTATTTGCCGCAATCATGTGCTCAAAATTGCTTGTTTTAAAACTAAAAATGATCCCTTGTCCAGGCTGTCATCATCTTGCTTGTGAATCATTTAGCCTGATAGTCATGGGATGTGAATGAATGTTGGACTTGACTTCAGTGCAGGCTCCGCAGAACTTTGTAGACACGAGGGAACACTCCTGCACTGATGGCCAGTCCTCTCTCACACCAGGTACTGCAAACACAGCAAAATCAGTGGGGACACGTAGATTTCCAACCTGTCACACACAGGGTGTGACTGCTTTGCCTTGAAAAGATAGCTGTAACAAATGAATTCATTCTCCTTCACAAGTGTATGCTTTCTGCTTTAATTTTTTGTGAGCAGTATTTTATATTTTCACATATATCCAGAGGCACATTTTAAAAGTCCCTTGGAAAAATTACACACATACTTTATTTCACATTCAGTAATTTTATGTCACGCTACACAGAAACTTCAGTACTTTATAGCAACCGTATTTCTCTGGATGCATTTACCATCACTATTAGTAGGCTAGGGAAAGAAGAGTGAAGAAAGCTGGCAGGTGTAAGGCTAAGAGGAACACATTTCAGAAGGTCTTTTTCAGACTACCAGGCAAAGTTGTTACATAAATCCTAATCTTTGAGCTAAAAAAACCAGCATGAAAAAATTTCTCTCCAACATCCCCCCAATAGCCCATTGTGGTAATTACTGCCTTTATCCTTATGGTCAGAGAGCTCTGACAAAGGGCAGCAGATTAATTTTAGATCTGTCTACTCTGTCCTATCCAACAGCTCGTAAAAAGTAAAGTTTCCTTTGAAAGCTCTTGCACTCCTTAGCTGTTGGGCAGCTTTAGGAGGCAATATAACAAAAAGGGCTAGGAGCACCTGTACTATTTCAGCAGTGCTCAAGCTGGTTTTTGGATAAGCTGTTTAACTCACAACAAGAAACATGCCCTAAACCAAGCCAAAGCCCCTAGGCTTAGCTTGATTCTCCCCATAAACTGATCTCACAATCCCACATCTAGTCCGGGTGGCAGCACAGGTTTCCTGCTGCAGCTGGAGCCCGACAGCAGTGCCAGAGGGAGCTGGAGCAGGCAGGCCTGTTGCATTTGCACAGCAGCTGATTTATTATCTGCTGGGCACACACGGATGAATTCCACTGCAAATAATAGACACTGCTGGCACAATGAGGGAAAATAGACTTCCAAAAATTGCTGCTGACATTTGCTTGCCTACTGATCACTGTATCCCATGTGCCTCTGTTGGTCTCCATCATGCCCTGCTTAAGCACTTTGCAGTCATTATGAGCTTGATTCTCCACTGCCTCTCACATTGTGCAGTCATTTTCACCTGTGTAAAGTGAGTGCAAAGTGAGTTTACATCTACTTTGAACAGGTGTAAATGATTACACATCCCTGGAAGCTACGACTCTGTATGGAAGCTGCTCTGGACAGCAGTAGCATCTCTGTTAACCGTAAAGAATCTGTAGGGGTCAGGTGACACACTTACTCATTAGGGGAGAATAACGGATGTCCCATGGAGAGAGTGTCCTGTTGTTTTAGCATGAGCTTGCCACATCTTATAGCACACAACCATCGTTCTCAGAGGCACAAAGGTAATATGTAAGTTTGATTCTTTTAAAGTGATTGTGATACTTGGTGTTTTGTTACAAGGGAAGGAAGGTGAAGCTGGAAATAAGGAGCTTATTGAGAGAATTTCAGTGGCTTGAAGGAGTTTCTAGATAACTCATTTACTGCTAGTACACAGATGCACATCACCTCGTTTTGGAAAAGAATAGGTTCCTGCCTTGTCTCGGTTAGTGCTACAGAAAACAGGGCTTAACTGCTCTTTCTGATGGGAAAAAAAGTGAGTGGTAGTTCTATCAGCAACCAGTTTATTTTATAATGGAGATTGATTGGTTTGAGGGAGTTCGAGTTATGTAGCTGAAGAAGGTTTTCAAAAATAATGTAATTCGTAAGTCTGCTGAGTACTTGTATGCAAACTTCATATATGAACTTTAATGACACTAAAAATGTTTAAGAAAAATATAGGAGTACTCCCTTTTAACCTGAGTGGTTACAACTTACAGCCCTGCAGGTGGGATCTGTTAGGAAGAGCAATTGCTCACTAAATAATGAGAAGTTTATGCTAGCCTATTTTTTCACAGTGGTCACTCAAAGTTTTTCCTCCTCAATAGAGGAGGAGTTAAACAGCAACTGGTCAGCATTCTGCTCATAGCTCCTTTCCCCTTTTGCAGGACACTTGGCCAAAGAACTTTTTTTGAGCTTTTTAGCTATTTTCTTGGGTCAAAATATTTCTTTTTTTGTTCTGCTACATGCTGTCCCAAATAACACGCAAGTTTCACAAAATAAGACCAAGAGAGATTTGTCTTTCCACAGATGCCTGTGTAGCATTTTCCGTGGTTCATATGGGGGCTGTTGAGGTTGAGTTAAAAAAAAAAATCTGTTGAAAGAGAGTAGCTACATTTAATCCGTTAAAAGCATCTTTGAATCATTCTCACCAGTGTCATGAGTCTATAATGGTGATAGTCTAAAGAATATGTTCTAGACAAACAGAAATATGGCATCTATCACAATCATATTTTAAGCAGTTATAGTTAAATAACAAATTATTACATACTATGCAATGCCTTCTTGTCAGAGTATTTTCACTGTTATTTCAGTTATTTTATTCCCATCCAATCAGTCTTCAAAATATACAACTAAGACTTTTAAGCCAAGGTGTACTTCAGTAATACAATAAATTGACTCAGAGGCCTGAAACTTCTGCTGCAATCAGAACACTTACACTTTCAAAAACTTTATGTCCCTGTAGCAATACTGTCTCTAAACTAGAAGTTCAGTATCTCTTACCATCTGTTTTCTATGTGAAAGGCATTTTAAGATAAACAAAACCAACTGTGAATGGTCACAAGAGCCTTAGTAACTCCACAAATACTAAATTATGTTCTGGTGACCATTGCAATTATTTTCTGCCACAAGCTCACACAAACTAGCTGATGTACAATATCTGCAAGCTTAGAAGTAAACCTCTGGTTAGGAACTAAAGTCCTCCCTGATCCTGCACATCGGAAGGAGTGGCTGTTTCAGGACCTCTCCACGGTCATTCTGTCAGCAGAAACTCCTCCTTCAGCCCCATCCGCCCAAAGCAAGCTGCTCTTTCATTAGGAAATATTCCCTTTTTTTTGAGTTTTATTGCAGCCTGATAGACTTAAGCTTGTCTCAGACATCTCCCTAGGTAGAGACCATGGGTTTTGATGTGTGCAGCAGAACCTCCCTGCTGAGGAGCCAGGGGAGGCAGCTCCCTCAGGGCACCTCACCCCAAGATGGGTGTGCCAGTGCCAAGTAGGGTGCTTAAAAGTAGTTTGATGGTGTTTCTGCAGGGCTGTGCTCAAGGTATAACCCCTTGCCCTATGGCAGTGGGGAAGAAGCCATATTCAGTGGCCACTGAGAGAGTCATTCTGCTGCTGTGTAACAGATTTTTCTCTGACGTTCACAGCTGTTTGTGAGATCCAGGGCGAAAAGTTAGGCTGCAGTGGTCCAGACTGAATGGAATGTGGGCTGCCCTCCTTCCTCTGAACAACCAGTGATACCTAAGGTGATGTCAGGGCTCAGTCTCACCTTTCTAAAATTCCCAACTGCCCCGAATATCTCCTGTACTTGGCTTTAGTTGAGCAGTGAAGTGGTTGCTCTCAGGCTGCCTTTCTATATTAGGGTCCTATGCTGCTTTAGCAACAAGGAGGAGGACAAGTCCAGAAGCCTCAGCAGCAGAGGTTTGTAGACCATCCTTAGAACTGAACACCAAGATCTCTGCATTTGTCACCACTCTTCTTTCCCTGATAGTTTTCATGTGTATATTTGCTACATCTGTTTACTTTATTGTGCTTTCTGGCACTTATTCTCTTTTTTCCTCTTTTGTTTGCTCATCATCAGAAATGTCTAGCACACAAGGGGGAACAGATTTCTGCTTCCCATATACCAACACTTGAGCAGCTAAAGTCCCTTTGAGATCCTAGTCTCAAAACCAGTTTCAGCCTCTGGGAAGTGATTTCTTTGTCTGAAAAGCCCCCATGGCATATCACTTATAAAGGTGCCATTCCCTGCTCTGTGCGAAACAATTGTCTATATGTCATTTTACTCACTTGTGATCCATATTTTAAAAGAATTTTCACAGGCAGGCTCTGTAGGACATGGTTTCCTGGCACTTACACAGCTATTAGGCATAATGAAATCCAAACTGTTTATTAGCTCATCCACTATCTTGATTATCCAGAAACAAAGCTCATATTGCAGATGTCCAATTTTCAAACCAAATTTTCCCAACTGTTGGACAAATGCACGTTTCTCTGTCACTGTCTCCATTTGAGACCAATTAGTTGGCTCACTTTTGGACAGCCTACCACTTGCTGTTTTTAGCATGTCTGCTCTATTAATGGTTATCCTTAAGGCAATGTCCAATTTTTCCATGCATTTCACAGATACCAGCAGATGATTTGTAACCAGCCTCCTCCTTCTGTTCTTCAACTGTGGGGATCTAAACAAAAACCTGGGGCCTCATTTGTGTACCTCTGGGATTCGGCGACATAATGTGCTGTCCTTGCAATCCTCAGACTGGGAAAGAGGATTTTTACTAGGCTCTTATGATATTTTGTTCTGGCCCAGACTCCTACTATAACAAGCTGACGTTTTATGGCAAACTGTTTCACTGTACCAGCACTTAACTGCTTTCTTTAGTTTTTGCATTATTGCCAACTTCTCTTGTTTTACAAACCAAATCTATCACTATTTTTAATTGTTCCAAAATGCCACAGACCAGACTGGAGTCACCTTTTCCATTTGACATATCTGTGCTTATGGGATTCAAGACAATTAATATCCATCTTGCTAGCAGCTGCTTCCTTTCCTGATTGGCTGCTGCAGAGAAAAACTCAAATTGCTGGGGCAAATGATGGGGCACATTCCCCAAGCCCTTGGGGTGTCTGATTTCCTTTCACCAATCTGGCCCTACAAGCTCAAGTCCAACTAAATATAAATTGTATAAATTGTTCCACTGCCCATTTATCCTGGGAGTCCTTGTTTGCACCAGATTATGCCAAGAACAGGTCTCGTCTGGTCCTCAGCCAGGCCAGAGGATTCAGCTTTCCCCTTGCTGCTAATTTTCTGATCTGGCTCTCTTTGCCTCATGGCTGCCTGTGCACCACATCTCAACAGCTCCTGCAAACTTGGAGCACTCTTGTCTGTCGTGGGCTGCTCTGCAGCACGGACAGAGCTGGCGTGCACGGGCTGCCTGCTGGAAACCTCTCCTATTCCTCCTCCTGGCCACTCGCTTGGCTGAGACGCTGAGCAGAGCCAAGAAGCCTGTCAAGGAGTTTTCTCTCAAGGAAATCAAGTTTTGCATTATTTGAACTGGACAATCTCTCCTCTCCCTGATTGGCCTCTGAGGGTTACAAATGAAGTAGAAAATAGTTTTACTGAGGCCATTTGGCTAACCCTCTTGTGCAGCCAGGTGGCTGAGTGAGGTCTGCTCTGACCTCTGCCCCTTTCATTGCTTTCTCAACACACTTTTTGAGATCTGTCATTCCTTGCTGCTGCTCATGTCTGCTAGCAGATTTTGGGTTGTCAGGACACCTTTGAGTCTCCTGACTCCATGGAAATCCTCCTTATTCACAGCAGACAGGTCTCTGCTTCCAACTATGGGGCTTCCCAGTCTGGCTAGACACTGTGTGCAGACTGTGCAGATGTTGCCTCAAAAGCAGTTGCATCTCCACCTACAAGTTGTCTCTCCACTGTTATCAAGAGACTTCTTGATGATTCTTCCTTCTTTATTTGATGCTTTCTGCTTCAATCATGTCTCATGCTGCTGGCTCTAGGGAGACCTTTTTCCTGAGGGAGTTGAATGAGTTCAAATGGGCTGAGGCACATTTACACATCCCAGTCCTTTTTCAGCACCACACTGGAAATACAAGTAACATTGACAGACACATTGATGGCAGAGATGGAGATGATGGTAAACTCAGACTTCTTTTATTATGGTCCTTTGTCCACAAGGAATGTGCAGTGACCTCAGACACAGGAGGAATTAGGAGCTGTTTTTTTCAGGTTACATTTGCCTTTTAATCAGCATAGCCAAAATTTCTCTCCTCTCCCACACTGCCTCTGTTCTTGGAGCCATAATTCTGCTGTTTGTTTAGGCCAAGTCCTTGGCTTCTCTGATCTGCTCTGCCCTCTTTTCATAAACACACAAAACCAATAGCCAGTGAGACATGAGGCACCAATAAGTAGAGGTAATTTCTTTATATCATTTCTGCAGGAATGTTTGTATCTGTGTGGAGGCCACTTCACTTTTTCTGGTTACACAAAACTTCTTGAAGGCTTTTGTCTCTTGTATTTATCCCAAAGTCATGGTGCCTCTTTCAGGCCTCGACTCCTCTGAGAACAATCTCAGTGCTCATCTGCCTGCACAACTGGCATCTCGCTTTAAAGAAAAGGCATGGTTGTGTTTTTGTAGGTTACCGCCATTTAGCTCAGTATTGCTAATTTGCTTTAGCACTAATTAAAATGGCACGAGATGAGTGCACAGTCAGGTATCTTCATGGTGGCCTTAGTCTAAGGTGGTTAGTTTGATGTCTGCAGACAAATTGCTGCCCTAGCTGAGAACTGTCTTGGGACCATTAACAGAAAATCACAGTGATGTGTAGGTCTTGGAGAAGGAGTACCCTCCTTCACCTGTCTGAGATGGATTAGAACATCACCATCCTAAAGGCAGCTCAGAGGTTTCTTGTGCCTGCTGTGGTCAGCAAATGGAGCATTCAGCCTCAAGAACAGTCTATCAAGGTACTTCTGCCAAAGGTAAATTAAATCATCAGATAAAACGTATTCACTGGAGACCTGTTCAAGTGTGATGCTAAGAAGCATGGGTGGGAAGGAGAGGTAGGGAACCAAAGAGTGGCTGGATCAAAGCTCTGGCTTTGTAATTCAAATGGAATGAGCTCAAGTCCTTTGAAAATTGTCCATTTGAAAACCTTTCTGCTAACTTTTTTTCCTCACATCAATTTGCTTATAGATTAATTTTCATAAGCTTTCCATAGGGGGAAAATTGATAATGTGACCCAAAATATTTCTTTTCCAAAAATGTCCAAGTTACTGTGGAAAAAAAGCAGTTCAGCCACATAAAGATGTGATAGTTATGAAAGCAATATGAGGGACTTGCACAGCTCTCCACCTGCAGCAGCTAATTAAGAAGCAGAGGCTGAAGCCAGGTCTTTCCCGTTGCTCGGACAGGACTGCTTCCTGTCCTCCGGCGCAGCAAGAATTGGGGTTTGCTTCTGTTGTTATCCACTGCCTCCAGCAGACAGTCAGCATGGAGGAGACTTAAAAGTCCTTTCCCAGCAATGATTACACTTTCGTAGAGGCAGCAAATAATTGCAGAATTAAGTTCTAATTCTGTTTTTTGCAGAGAGTTGCAGCTAGGTGAGTGATCAAAGCAGCAGAGTCTTAGGAAAAGGTTGGGTACTTACACAGTCAAAAAACTGTACAAACGATCCACACCAGTGCTTCCATGTTAGGTCTTCTTCATGGAGGGACAATGACAAAGGAGCTTGTCCTTGCCTCTCTTGTGGCTCAGTTCTTCTGTCACAGATGCACTGTCCAGGGTATCACAGAATCACATAATGGTTTGGGTTGGAAAGGACCTTAAAGTTAATCTGTCTCCAACCCCATTGCCACAGGCAGGGAAACTTCCACTAGACCAGGCTGCTCAAAGCTCCATCCAACCTGACCTTGAACACTTGCAGTGGTGGGGCATCCACATCTTCCCTGGGCAACCTGTTCAGTGCCTCACCACCCTCACAGTAAAGAATTGTTTCTTAATATGTAATCTAAACTTACCCAGCTGTGTTGCCCTTTTTAACTTTCCACTTACTGTACTCTGTAGGCACATGTTGGTGCCTCACATTTGTTTCTCACATCTTTAAGATCAAAGCTGAAATGGGTCTGCACGTCTTTCCACTTCTCCCTCTGTGCAACATACCTCAAGCTATAACCTAAAGAAAGTCACTGGGGACAAACACTGAATATGGAGAATGATGCATCCCAGCTCATTTCTCAGCCAGGTTGACCTGAAATGAAATAATTTTATAGCTCTGAACACTAAAATTTTGAGGAAGGTTTGCCAGTCCCGGGAGGAAGGTTGTCTGCTCCTTCTTGCCCTGTCCTGGCTGTTGATATCCCGTGCTTCTGCAGCCAGCAGCGATCAGAGGGCTCTTTTCTTTGTTGGATAGAGCTGGGTGGTTTTGGTGGTGATTTGCTGCCAGCAGGGGGCTGGACATGTCCCACCCAAGCACAGTCTGGACAGAGCAGCCAGTTTTCAGCTGTGATCACAGAGGTGCTGGAAATGACCTGTTGCTGCTGTGCTGTAACTGTTATGTGTCTCTTAGGGCGGGGTGCCTGGTGCCTGACACCTAACTGGGGGTTTCTGGTGGTAGGTGTCCACAGGTGTCTGAGGTACAGGGGAGGTGTAGGCTATTTAGCAAGAGGACTGTGCTTTAGAGAGACAGAATCTCTCTTTATCCTTTCCTGGCAATTTTGGTGAGATTTCCATCATGTTAATGGAGTTTAGCTGCCTGGTTCACACCAAAAGCTGCATCCAGATTTGAAGTCTTGAACTGAATCACATCTTCAGAGTTCATCAGGATCTGCTCTCAGAAGGAGATGCTCATCCATCTTTGAGCTGCCTCATGGGCCCAGAAGCCATTCCCAGAAGTGCTGAAAAGCGAGACTGCTATCTGCAGTTTGCAGATGGCCTGCCTTCATAGCTTGAGTTTTGGATATTTGTAGTGCTGGCTTGTTCTGGGCAGGTTCCTAGGAAAATCCTGATGGAGCATGCTTGGTTGGTGATCCAAGCACTCAGTAAATGCCCTGTAAAACTGGTTTGATGTGTTCCTGTGGCTAAGCAACATGGGAAGGCTTCAGACCTGGGCTGACTGTTCTATGCAGGCTGCTCTACATGGAAGACTAGTGCAACCAAACCAAAATCTGAGTTAATTTCCTGCCTGAATCAAGCCATTCATTTGAACCTGGCCTTCTACCTCCCAACCATCTCCCGCAGACCCTAAACATTAGCATTCATGACTACCTCTGTCCTCATCCCAATGACAGTTGCCTTCAGACAACTCAAGAGTCTCAAGAGAAAGATGCTGCACGGTAGGCTGAGATGTTAGGCTGAACTTAAGTAATGCCCCACAGAGACAGCTTCAGCAGCTGATCCTGGGGCTAAGTGTCAGGTCTGTGTCCAACATCTGCCTGGCAGCAGGAGAAAGCACAGTGACAACTTCCTCCTTCCCTTCTCGGAGTTGAGCCTCAAGTTCCCCGCATGCCCCTGAACTTAGACAGAGAACATATTTCTTGAAAGCTCCAGCTGAGCTGCCACAGTTGTCTGTGCATGAAAGAGTCGTCCTTGGTGATTCCTGTAGTTCCAGTGTGCAGCACCAGAGTAGGTTTGTTCCTCACTGTCTACAGGCGCTGTCCGTGTGCCTTCCGGTGCCTTGCACAAAACCAGGCATGACCTCTGCCCAAAGGAATTCCACCAGGCAGTGAGATGTCTAGCTGCTAGAAAATCACCTGCAATTATTCACACCCTCAAAATTGCAGGAGCAAAATGAGAGCCTGCTTTTCAAAATCAGGTCCATTTTGTGTCTGCAAAGTATATAATCTCCACATAATTCATCAACACCATTAATCTAAACTCCTAGGTACTGAGCTCAATAGAGCATGTGTTTTCCATGTGTGTGTAATATCAAACAAACCTGTGTTTAACTTGTCAGAATATAAGCAACTTCCATTAATTACTTCAGTATGAAGTCCCCAGTACCAATGGTTCTTCATATAATCACTCAAAAAGCTTTTATTGGGGAGCTAAACAGCTCAATAACACTAATTAATTGTGTTTCTTGGACAACTGAGATTGTATAAGTGGAAAGGTGGTTTTGGTACATTTCCCACTACATTGATTTTCACATTTCTGGAACGCATTTCCCCATAATAGTCATTAGAGCACAGAGAGAAGAGTTGGAAAGGTGCGGTAGAAGCACGGCATTCCTAAAATATGATTTGAGATTTGTACTGGATCTGCGCTGTTTGCCAGAAATTCGAACTCTGGCAAATAACTTAGGCTTTCTAGGCTGTTTGCCCAATAGGCTGAGTGAAAAAAGCAGCAAACCTAAAAATCTGCCAATATTTATGTACCAGCATGTGATTCAATTGTTTTATTGCAGAGTAAAAGTGACACAAGAAAAAGAGGAGGACAGAAACTCTGCAAGTCTGGGGAAAAAATATGAAGCATTTGAATGCTAGTGTTAAAGAATTTTAAGAATTTAATTAAACCACCCCAAAATTCACAAGTTCAACAAAACCAAAAAA
>VXBU01013300.1:325077-385538 GCA_013400315.1 Bombycilla garrulus
AAAAAAAAAAAAAAAGAAAGTGAAAAAGCATAATTGCTCTCCTGGGGTTTTCAGGGCTTTACTTCTACACATATTTTTCTAATTCCACATAGAGGAACAAAGAATGTGTTTTTCCCACCTGAGAAGTGTTGTTTGGCGATTCATGAAGCTTTCTCCCTTGTCTGAAGCAGAGGTTTCTCAGTTATACCCCAGGGCTGCACTGCTGCAGGGAGAGAGAGAACTGGCTGGGAGGGGGATTGCCAGTGGGGAGGGTGTGAGGCCAGGGGAGCATTTCAGATCAGCAGGATATTACTTGGTGGGGATGTGTGTGTGTGTGTATTTATATATAAGGAGTAAATGAATTGTTGCTCTCAATGGCATGGAAAAGTAAATAAAAAGCCTCTCTCAGCAGGACTGTGAATGCTGGCTGTGGGTTTGGATTCATGTTTCAAGGCTCCATTCACAACTGTTTTCAGGTTTTCAGGCCCTCTCTGCAGCTCCAGCATTATCTCAAAAGCACCATCTTTTTGTCTTCACAAATAGCAGCGCTCAAAATGCAAATCTACTTATCCAGCAGTTACAGTATCCAGTTCATAACTTTTTGCCTTAGAAGTGTTGGCTCCCCCCAGCAAAATGACAAAATACAGATTCCACTCAATGGAAATAGATGGCACAGCCAGTGCCTTCATAAATCAAGATCAAAATGTGCTTAAACCCTACAAGATTATTCTCATTCAAGATTATTCTTATTCAAGATTGTTCTTATTCTTATGCAGTAGCTGTTTCTTCTTTAGTACTGAACATCGTCAAAAAGAAGCCATAATTTTGTTCTGTGCCCTATTGAGCCAGGTCCTGTAAAAGTCAACTCATCCCTGAGAAACTCCTAGGTGGTAAAGATGTAATGGGAATTGCAAGGAGGGAGGAAGAAAAGCTGCAGACAAAGCTATAGTGATGGTTTAGGACTTCACATTTTCCCCTAGTCTAAAGGGCAGAGTTAATTCCAACCTGAAGGAATGAGAACTGAAGTCTGCATTTTCATTCAGTTCAAATAAAACAATTAAATAATTAATAATAATTATTGTTTGGAACTGGAACATTCACCACTGTGCTGCTTTTGCTGGCAATTAGAAAAATACCTGGTCTGGCAATTCTAAGAAATAGAGAAAAAATGGAGAAAACGCTGTCTTTGCATACAATCAAACTGTAATTTCTGAAGAGACATGTTCTAATTCTTAATGTTTCACACTTTTTTATTCAGACAATGGAGTTAATACTATATTCTCCAGACAGACCTCTCAAAAGCCATCATTTGATAAAAAGTTGGTGTCAAGAGACAGGCAACAGTATCAGTATTATGCGTTGCTCCTACAAGGATCTCATGAGACATTTCTACCATTTCCTTAAGTATGTTTTCACAAGTCACTTTTTGCAACTCTTGTTAAAGGAGCAGAATCTTAATATAAGAAAATAGATATTGGTCTAAAAAAAGAACTAGATTTGCAGTCTTACTGAAATATTGGCAAGTGATGATCAGGGTCTCTTTAATCCCCGGCACCAGGTGAAGCTAGAGGGAGGAATTCATGTTCTGTCACTAACAGGTAATTTATTATGTTGGGTTAGTTCTTTCAGATTTAGGATACATGGCTGGTTTCCATCCTCCAGTGATCAGTAGTTTAGTTTAATAACCAGTTCCCATTAGCAGTATCTCTGATATTCTTTCCTACCTTGAGAGCCAAAGCCTGTTTCTATTATGCTGTACTTGGATCTGTTACAGGTTTCATCATCCTCCTGAACACTTCTGTCCATATATGTGAGTTCTTTGCATCCAGAATATCTTACTCGGCACAGACAAACAGTGGGACTGTCAGTCTTTTTAGTGAACACCTTGTGAATCATGTAGCTGGCAGAGAAAAGGGATTGAATTTTCTGTATTCACTGGATTTAATACAATGGTAATAAAATTCTTGTCTCTCTTGTATCAAAAGTGACTGTGTATCTCTTTGGCTAATGGATATGCTGGTGCTTGCAAAAAAAAAAACCCATATCATAATGAATGTATGCAAGACTTGTTTACTTTTTCGCTTTCTACTTCTGGCTTATTCTCCATCTTTGTATATAGCTTGACTGTGTTTTGTCTTCTACCCTCACTCCCTGCCCCTTAGTTTCTTTCTGAAATGAGCTGCTCATACCTAGGAACACATTCAGTGTCTACTTGACTGAACACACCAAGTCTCTACATTCCAAGCAGCCTTCCTTCTGAATGATCCATCTTGTCACATAAGGAACATTCCTGATATTTTTTCACACATCCTGCCAGTCTGTGTGCACTCGCCGAGCAGCTCTGGGGATTCTCTGGCAGCAATTTCCTTGGCTTTGTGGTGCAGAGTGTGAATCCCTGCTCGGACTACAGGCATTTGTTTTCCTGTTCATTAGCGGCAGTGACCACAAACCAGCCTGTCCAAAAGCCTGTTGGTTAACATGTTCAGCAACCCCTTTTGAAGCTTGAGGCAAACTGTGAAATAATTTCTTCCCCTGTTGGCATCTTTTGTGAAACTAGAGTTTCTCAGCATTCACCAGATGCTCTGGAGCAAGTGTTATTTGAAGTGGCTTATAGGAGCTGTTCCCATGTTTTTCTTTGTGGTCTGTCTGCTTGTGTCAGGCTCCAGAAAACAGTGAAAACATTCAGTCTCCCATGACATTGAGTAGAGAGAATATGGGCTAGTCCTGCAACACAGCCTTCAGAGAGCTCTGTGCAGGAACTCCAGGTTCTGCTCAAAACAAACATACCTTCTGGAGGGTTTCTGCCCAAGTATTTTCTGTGGACGCCAAAAGCACTTACAGATCCTTCAGGAGCTGTTCCATTGCACCTAGTTGGAAATTTCCTTGCTTTCTTCTTCTGGCAATTTGAACTTCCGTGTTAAATGTACATCCCTCTCTGTCAACTTTCATGTTTTTCAAGTCTGTTGTCTTCCATCTGGGAGCCACCTTTGTCCTTTATGTTAGACTCTGAAAGGCTGTGAAATTTAAACAGCCTCCAATGGATGGCTGCCCAGTCTCCTCTGCTGGCTGGCTGGTGGGATCAGAACTTGCTGTCCTTCCCCTCCACTCTTACGCCTGGAATGTAAACACACCTCACAAAAACAGAGGAATAATCCAGCTGCTATTCACTCTTTTAACCATCTATTGAGCAACACACGATGCCATGTTTATAAGGCAGATCGCTGAAATGGAAAATCAGTGTGGAGAGGTGACTTTGAGAGGCCAACCTGTCTCAAAATACAATCAATGATACCTATTTAATTCCTGACTAATATGTCTCTAACTTGGTCTTTAAAAAAGCTTCATTGATGGAAAGTCTGCTACCCACAGAGAATATGTATTCCAGTGCTTCCCTATCTGATCCTCCCCCAGTTGGTGTGTCCCACTCAGGAACTCACCTACCATCTCCTTTGCTGCAATTAAAACTCCTTATTACTTGAGTGTACTGCTGTACAAAGAAGGGATTATTCTCTTTGCGTCTCGCTGACCACGTATGTCTGAAGTTCATAATCTTCTCTAGAATTAATAACACAAGATCAATTAGATTTTCCTTTCAGAACATGTTCACTTCTAGCATGGAGTGAACCAACTGGGTGCCTCCAGTTGGTACTTATCTCTTGTAAGTGCAGCCCCAGCAGAGCCCCACAGAGCAAAAGACAATCACTTACACATCATACAGTCCAACACCTACACATACAACGCAATGTGGCATTTCCTTTTTCACAATAACGGAATAGTTTTGGATCATCTTCACCTTGTCATCAGCCTTCATCTTCTACAGAACTCCTGTCATATTTACAAGGAAAACAGGACAGTACTTCTCCATGCTCTGTGCAGTTCATCACTTTTTTTCACAGGTCCTTGCAGTACAGTTGATGAATTCCATTATTTTTCAGGCCATTTCTCCAGTATATTGAGATAATTTTGAATTCTAATCCTGGCCTCTGATATACTTGCAAGGAGAACCAAGCTGACAACAAAAAATATATCAGGATTCTGCATTGCAAGAGTTCCACTTTTTTTCTCCTCCAGACCACCGTGAAGAACAGTGGAGGCAGGGGGAGCGTGCCCCAGCAGCAGCAGCCAGGCATCTTTTCCGGGCTATATGCCCCCTAGGAACTGGTTGTATAAAGCTAATAGCACATATTGTACAGCTGGGGAACCTTTCCTTTATTCCTTTAGACAAGCTATTGATGAAAATACTGAACACAAGCTGCCAAGTAGAAGTCCTTGATGGATACTTTCAGTTTGACAATGAGTGCCTAATAACTTCCCTGAGTTTTCCATTTGTTTTATACACTCTGAATGGTAATTTCAGCTCCATGATATTTCCTCTGCTTATTTATAAGAATGTCATATGAGAGGTTGCCAGAAGTCTAGCTAGAGTCCCAGTAGCTGTCTGATCTACTGTGTATCTTCCATACATGCAGTTTGCTCTGCTGTCACAGAAGGAAATCAAATTGGTTTATGTGATATGTTTATAAGAATCTCGTGATGACTTTTACTTTCAGTACTTTCCTGCCTTGTGCACAGCTCGACTGGCTGTTCCTGCAGATCCCTGAGATGTCAGCCAACTGTCTGGAATTTCACACTTTTCCCCTTATATGGCTGGGCAGCACATGTTTTAGTGGATCAGTTGACATGCTTGTACAGTGCAAACAGCCAGAAATGGGGCTGCCTGTCGTCCCCTATAGGATCAAGTGCCTCTTACTGCCCCACTGTTGTGAAGAAGTGTGGCCAGGATCAGGGCACAGGTGAGTCTCAAGAGTTTGTTTTAGTGGATTCCTGGTTGATCTACAGGGTCTGGACATGTGGGTAAGACACGTGAAAGTAGCTTGGTTGCATCTTAGAACACTTTGCCCTTCTTTGTTCGGGTTGGTGCAGCAGTGCCTCAGGCTAGAGCAGTGCTGAATCACCAGCACAGAGATGTGATGTGTCTGAGCTACAGTTTCTCTGAAATTTACTTCCTACTTAAGCAACAGGAGCCATCAGAACAAACTACTGAAAGCAAGGCATTGGAGTACATTGCCAGGACTCTCAGTATAAGGTGAAAAATGGAGTCTTCGGGATCTTTCATGCTCAAGTGGGAACCAGTATCAAAGCTCCACTGATTTTGATGAAAGTGGAGTTCAGCCCAGGGTCTGTGACATTTAAGCCTTCACAGATGAAAAAGTAATGACTCCTCCCTCTACGTGTGACAGTTTTTTTTCATTCTCACAGAACAAGCTAAAAAATTACACTTGGCCTTTGGTTTCCATGCTACTATTTTGTTGCTGTTGAGGGAATGCAGCAAGAAGCAGCTTAGTATTAGTTTACATAATAATGTTTCCACATGCCTGTATTTAATTTCAAGTTGTAAATCCAGGTACCACCAAATCCTACTCTCATGCTGTTATAGGTCCTTGTGAAACAGATACAGGGAATACTTCATTTTGTAAATTGTGTATATAGTTCCCACCCCAGCTACCCATGAGGAAATTTCAAAAAAGTTTGCAAACTTCTTGTATTTTTGTTCCTGAAGGGGAATCTGATTGATGCATCTTAAAAGATGTTTTACATTGACTGTGTTATACAGCAATGCCTACATCGTTGTTTTCACTGTAAACACTTATTGCAAGTAGCCTTGTTTGAGACAGCAGTAAGGGAGATGTGGTTTTCCAGGAACTCAGTCCATAAAGGAAAGGCTTTTAAATAAAACGGTGAAAGAGGGTGAATAAATATAAATTGTAACTATATAACACTTCTCATACTTTAAAAGTGACAAAAGCACCAGCTTTCCAGAGGAGTCTCTTCCAATTTGGCACTGGGCATGGCTTGATGGGGTTACACCAGTCTGGGCAGGCTGCTCTTGAGAAGACTTTTCTGCTGCCCACCTACAGACATCCTGCTTAGCAGACATCAGCTTCAGGACTGTAGTTGAGGGTTTAAAAGACTGGAAATTACTAAGGCTTTCTTTTTTCTACATCTTGAAGCACAGTGAGACACTCTTGGCTGTTTGCTGGGCTTTTTCCTCACTTTTTTTTGCATGTGGTTTCACTGCCAGTAAAAGGTTGGTGCAAAACTTGGAGCACTCTCAGTTTTCTGGTTGCCATTACACTGCTCACTGAGAAATATAGTTATTATTATTGTTGCAGTCTCTTTTTAAGAGATGGAGATGCTTTCTTCAATCTGATCCCCTTGCTTTCTCTTGCTTGCTCTATTGTTTGTAATCAACATACATGAAGGAACATCCCATAGATTCTTCCATTACTGTAGTGGGTGTCTGCTCTCCAAGGCTGAGTAGCAAATGCTCTGCTCACTATCTTCATTTTCCATCTGAATACAAATTCCTTTCAATATCCCAGACAGCAGAAAAGGCCTCACAGTTTCTCTTAAACCCTATTTTTTGAAAGCAACAGGACACTGATACAAAGGTGACCTACATCAAAAGCAGCATTGTGCTGGCTGAAATGATTCAGCATAAAAACCAGTACTCCCAAATGAAGTACTGAGATACAGACTCTTATAGTCACAGGTCACCATGCAAAAGTGCTCTTGTTTTCAAGACAATGACCATTAAAAGTTCTTCAGTGCAATTATGGAGAATGTATTTTCCTTGCCTGTAGATAGTTTTGAAATGGTAAAACTTTTATTTTTTGGTTGCTTTAAAATGGGCTAGAAAGTGTAAATACATAAACAAATGAAGACAAATAGCCAAAAGAACACTTTTAAAAGGTCAGGAAACATCATTTGGAAACCTCAATATTTTTGTAAGTTTCAATTGTTTCTATTTTGGCGTTGATTTCAATCTTTTTACTATAATCTTACATTTCAAGACAACAAAAGTAAATCTGAAAAACTAGACTTATTCATTAAAAAAAAAAAAAATTCGGGATTGATCATCTCCAAGCTTTCTTAAAAGAAATCCAATGAAATTAAATGCAGTTGTCCTATTCCATAAAGTGTTTCCAATTTGCTGACCTGGCATTTAATTCACAAAGATTTAGCTGAAATGCTGCTGACCATTTTTCATGACTACATTGGCTGCCACTGAGTACTTGAAACATTTTAAAATCTGGCCACATATTTTGTGGCCTTTTCACAAGATTCCCAAAGTTAAGATTAACATTTTAAGTGCTGCCCAAATAATTTAGACATGTACTTCAGTTATATACTCTCACTCTTCCCTATGAATAGATTTTTTTCTCTGTATGTGAAGGCAACAAACATGAATAGGGAATTTACTGTCAAAAATGAACCCTTTTGTGCAGTGCAGTGACGGCACTGAAGACCCCAGTGTGGTGTCTGTGAGTCTGCTGTCCTTTCCCAAAATGACAGCAGGGTTGTCTTGTGCTGCCTGACTTCTGGATTTCTTCTGATTCTTGTAAGCACATTCTCCAGTTCTCATACCTGCGAGAAAAATTCTTTAAAAGGTGCAAAACCAAAGCTTTAAACCCTTTAGCGTGAGGATTCTCCTCCCTGCACCAGTTAACATGAGGAAAATCAGACTGCTCTGCTGAACATTCGCAAGTCCAGGGACGACCCTAAATGAAACATCTTACACCTGAACTTGCACATCCACGAATTCCTGGGAAGCAAGAAGTTTTTCCTAAAGACACATTTCACACTTCCTAGGACGAGGTTATCCGTGTGCTTCAGTGTGCTCCTCAGTTGATATTGCAAAGGGAGGTCAGTAGTGGTGGCCTGGACCCAACAGGAGTCTTTGTGGTATGGATCCCAATGGCTTGTTTCTCGAGAGTGTGGTTTGTCTTCCCCAGCTTTAGCTGTGTCTGACTTGGGTTGTTTAGACTTGGGCATCTGGTCTCAGCAGCTCAATCTCCTGCTGCACTCAGGGAAGAGGTGGAAGTGCTGCAGAAGATGACACCTGCACTGGGACATGTGACTGAGATGAGATTTTAAATTGCACTTAATAGCAGCAAACCACAGTTCCTTAAGTGCATCAAACTGAGTGTGCCACTTACAAAACAGAATTGCTGTCTCCTACCACAGCAGTGAGGGACATCTTAAGACATTCCCTGGTGTTTAGAGCATCCCCAGGGAAGAAACAGCTTGTCTGCACAGACCAAACTCAGGATAAGGCTTACCTGGACTCACACAGGAAGCCTGTGGCAGAAAAGGGCCTGCACTCCAGTTCTTTACCAACAAACTGTCTTTCTTATGCTTGAGATAATGTGCCTTTACTGTAAAGAAAGAAATGTCCCTAATTTGTGGTTATTTACAGCACTGTAAATCAGGCACATGCCACGAAGTACCAATAAAAATTGTTTAAAATCAGCCTTAAATAGCTAAACTCTCAAAAGCAGCTCATAAAATGAGACTTGGCAGTTCTTAGGTAGTTATGGTTAAATTGACAGTCCTTTTGGGAGTTAAGATAGCCAAAAGCAGTAGTAGTTAGGAGTGAAGTGATAGATGGTGAGCTTGTTGGTTGAAGAGTCTCTGTTGCACACTCCTGAGGCTTCATATGTTCATTGGCCTTGGACTGTGAGAAGGGCGATACCAAACTTTGTCATTGAACACCAGCTTGTTGAATCATACATTGTTCACCTACATGACCCTAGAAACTGCAAAGCCAGAAGAATGAGCTCTGGCGTGAAGGTTCCCATTGCTGTCTGCAGGAAACAGGAGACTTTTCAGGCAGGAGGAAAGATAGAAGGACAATTAAGTCCAAAGCAGACTGAAAGGAAAGTTAGGGAAATTTGGAGAAAGGACCAATACCATGAACGAAAAAAGTCCATCCATAAAGAAACCAGATCTCAGCTCCTTCTAAAAAGTCAGGTGCACAAGTCATATTAGGCTTGAGCCAGGTCTAACTTCCACTGCCAATAACCACTTCCACTGCCAATAACCCAAGCTGACATAACAGCAACATTAAGGAGGTTTGGTTTTTTTTTTCTGTTGCATTAGGCATTCATGTCTCTTTTCCACTTCTTCTTTTTTTTTTTTTTTCCTTCATTTTTTCCCCCTCAAGGTACTTGTATTTTAGCCAACCGCCTCCCTTCTTGTTAAACAAGAGGAGTTTCAAGATGGGCCCCAAACCTAAACACTGGCTCAGCAACCCAGCACTGTGAAAGCTGTGGGTTTGGGTCTCAACTCGGCTGCTAATGAGAATCAAGCACACCCAGGCACTCGCAAATCAGCTTGTAAAACATGAACTGGCATCAAGGCTGGATTCCTGTAGCCTCCCTTGCAGTGTGTCAGTGCAGTGCTCTCAGGCAATTCAGCCCTTTGCTTCACCTTTATTTCCTGCCCTTCCTAACTAGGCTGGGCAGGGATGTCATCAGAGCAGCTTCCAACTACCAATGTCCTCCTACAAACATCAGCTCAGCCACACAAAGCTCTATTATTGTCCTCTTTGAAATACTGCACCTAAGCACAGAGAAATTTGTGGATATTGTGAATAAGACACAGAACAATCAATGACCCCAAAGCTGCACAGACATATTCACACCATACTGAGTCCAGTTCATGCTCTTTGAGGGACCTTGGTATAGCAGCTCAGGCTTGATTGCCAAACTTGGTTACCCAAGTTTCTGTCCAGCTGCCTCAGAGTAGGCATGCAACTGCCTGCACTTGGCCATGGAAACACGACTTGGCCCTCAGACCTTCAGAAGCTCCTTGATTTTTTAGGTTAGGAGCCTGAAAACCTTTGAGGTTCTTTCTAATTCTCCAAGAGAATAGATTGTTCATAGTAGCACAGGAATGAGAACAGGGGGCTGTCATGCTTAAAGCTGTCACTGTGACCACTGAATTGGTGTCAGCTGGACTTCAGAGCTGGTAATGGAACACTGGAGGGTCTGGTATTCTCAGTCTGTGCCAAGCCCAGGCTCTATTTTCCTGCAAGTACCAGGCTCAGGTTTCAGAAAGTGTAGTCACACCAAGGACTGAAAGGAAGCACAGTTGTGTTGAGGCTTTCATAGCAGAACATGGGATTTCACAGCAAGAAAAGTTTGTGTGAGAAAATCATTGAATTTGGCCAGAAATGTGGAGGACATTAAAAAGTTTTTTTGCAAATATAATAATGATAACAGACAGTGCAAAACCAACTTTGGTCCATTATAGGATGAAGAGGTTCACCTCACAAACAGGAAGGAGCATGGACATGGCAGAGGTGTTTAATGCATTCTTTGCCTCTGTCTTCAACACAGATGATGGACCAAGGGGATCTCAGTGCCCTGAGCTGGAGGACCCTGACTGCGAGAATTATCAGTTTCCATTCAACCCCTAAACTGTGCAGCATTTACTTCCCCAGTGGGATCCCTACAAATCTATGGGATCTAATGGGAATCAGTCAAGAATCCTCAAAGAGCTGGCTAGTGTCATGGTAAAACCTCTCTTCATGATTTTTGAGCAGTCCTGGGAATCTGGAGAGGTCCCAACTGATTGGAAGCTGGCAAAGGTTGTCCCAGTTTTCAAGAACAACATTGAGGACCCCAGAAACTATGGACCCCTCAGTCTCCCTTTAGTGCCTGATAAAGTTACAGAGATTATTCTGGGAGGTATTGAAAAACACTTGAAAGACAACACAGTCATGTGGTCACAGCGTCAGGTCTGACAGAGTTCCATAAGTGTTTGGACAATGCTTTTGGGGATGTGGTGTGATTCTTGAGAATGGTGCTGTGCAGGGATGGGATCTGGACTTGATCCTTGTGAGTCCCTTCCAACTTAGCTTATTCCATGATTCTGTGATTCTGTGAAAGTCAAACATGATAGAAACAGCTGCACCCTTCCCCTGCCACATGGTAAGAGAACATCTGAGGCAATGCCAGGAGCTGTGTTCTGTTTTTCTCTCCTGGCAGGACCAGGATCATGGCTCTGCCAGGGCTGCTCAGAGTTTTTCTGAATGCAGAAATTATGAATAAGAGTTGTATAGCCCTGGTGGAGCTCAATTTATGGAAGCTTTTCTGCAGCTTTGGGAAGTTGGATGACTAAACACATTTACTCTCATCTTCAACCCCACACAGAGGATTCACCAGCAGATACATCCATCTTCTCCAGCCCCTAGAAGCCATGTAAGGAATATGGCCCAGGACTTCAGCAAGACTGAAAGATACAGAGGCATGATGGAACCTGAAAGCCTCTGGAAAGATTCCTGAAGGAGGATCCGAGCTTGGTGGCTGCAGTCCCACTACTTGGCAGTGCCTTAGTAAGCAGGGTGAATTGTGCCCCACTGGCACGCTCCCTGACTGGCCCTCAGTGATTCTTCATTCACTACTCACTGTGGTGAATCAGGGGGAGAAGGCAGTTCCCTGGCACTTCAGAGCATCCCCCAGAGCAGCCACCAAGGCCTTTCCCTGGTGCAGGGCCCCTTCTGACTAATGCAGAACAATTCCTGAACTGTCTTCTGTTGCTGGGAACGACACAGATGTTCTGAGCATTAAAAGTACAGCAAATTCCAGAAGCTCATGATTACTTTTATAATCAAAGCTGCTTCCTGTAATAGCATCTCACATTTGGTGTTGTTGATCTCCAGTGATGAATAATTTAGGTAGATAAAAACACAATTCATCAAAGCCAGGGAACATAGTGAAAATCTACCTGAGTAAAGAAACCATGAAGAAATGGGTTTAAGCCCACATACCCTTTCCCACAGCCAAAGCTAAATCCATTCTTCCTTTCACAGTACAGACATGTTATCAACCTCCTCCTCCATCTTCTCCTCCTAGCCCATAGTACAGTGGCTACTTCACACACTTGTGTGTGGGTATCCAAGTCTAGCTGCCATCCTTTGCCAAACTACAAGCTAAAACTTAAGCCAAGTTATGAAACATCCTCAAAATGGTCTTTGTGTTGTCCTGGGAGTTGCTCTTAATCTCCCTGGTGGAATGCTTCACCTGGTTTACATGTTTATGCATTAGGTCATCAGTGGAGGATATGAGGCTACAAAGTGAGAATTACAGCTCAGTGGTTGCAGCAGTTGTGTGGTGCTAGTAGAGAAGTCTGCAATCCTGAGCCCAATATCTATTCTAATTACTGAATTGAAAATTGGAGCTCCCCTTATTCACTGGTTCATAAGAGTTTGAAATGATCAGCTCTGGCAAACAATGTGACAGAGTAGATGGGAACAGATTGAGCTGGTGTCTTCATGTCAGTCTTGGGTACAAAGTAGGTGCCAAGTAGCTCAGCAGCATTAAGATGTGGGTGTTTTTATACATTCCCAACAGCAAAAGTCAGGCTGTACATACTCCCTCAGGAACTCATGTATCAGCTGAATATCCAGATCTCCACTGACATGTTGGATGGACAGAGGTGTTGCAGCAGTACATGTTTATCACAGATCTGTGGGACATAAAACCTGGAAGTGCTGATTGCCCAGCAAATCTTAGCTATCACCCTTCCCATGCAAATGGAGCAGCTCTGCCAATGCACAAGTTAAGAGATCACTTGCACTGGGCTCTCTACTATGAGCACTGAGCTTCTGGATGGGTGACTGCATCTCCTTCTCCACCAAGGTTCCACAGCCGGACATCCGCACAGGGGAATGTCGGCAAGTGTAGCCTGTGCTCCCAAAAAACCCTAAAAACCGAAATGACCAAAATCTTTCCTAACTTCTGGACCTTCTCCAGTGACAGGTCAGTGAGTAGCTATGGCTTCCCCCTGCACTGCTCCAATGTGGAGGATTTGTTAGCATCAAGCCATGTTGTCTTTAGCAGGCATTACTCAAACCTTGCTGCAGTAATTTTCATCAGGGATGAGCTAAACTGCTCCACACAGCTACGTACCACAAGGTGTATTGATCAAATTGATGGAACTTTACTGTTTCATCCTTGCCTATCACATACTTGTGTCCCAGTACAGGGAAACCCTGACTATTAGAGGAAACCAGAAATGCAAATACTAAGGACAGATAAATGAATATTTAATTCAAACCAGCAAAATGTTGTTTGCAGTTATTTATTTTACTAAAATGGTTACATATGTTGAAACAAAGAAGAGCAATAGTAATAATGTTTGTTTTTCCAATATCATAAATAATTACTGAGTTTTCATTAGCTGTTGGCTCAGCATTGATCATGACTTTCGTTATTTAAAAAAGACACATATTTCATCAGAATTGTGTTTTCAGAAAACTCTAAAGCAGCAGTAGAAAAAAAAATAAATTAAAGGAAACAGTAACAAGAAATTAGGCCAAGTATTTCTTAAATTTAAAACCCACTTGATATGTTTTACAGATTTTCTTGTGCTTTGATCATTGGAAAAAAGAACCTTTAACAAGTTGTTTATACAATGGCTTGCCTTCTCCAGTTTTACTTCAGAGGAGACCCCAAAGGTACCCTTTCTACATGACAAATTTTGTTGTTTATACAGACAAAAACACTAAATATTCCTAACAGAAGAGTTTGTCAAAACCATGAATTTATTGTCACAAAATATTTAATACCAGAATAACTTATAATAGTATGAACAAAAGTGAAGTATTAACTCTCTGCTATTAGTTATAAACTCACATTATTATGCCAAAATCCAGTAAAGTATTAAAAATTAACGTCATGGAATCTTAGACATATAATGATGCAAGTCAGTAAAACATACTTCAACTGTTCATACAGTCACAACATACATTTCTTGCTTGGCACTTTAAGTCAATGCAAATCAGCAATTTAGAAAACAACGTAAAAATATATATGTACAAAATATTTTCATATCAAATAATTTTCATTGTACACTAAATAAAACCAACAACGTTATGTTACATCAAGAAGTTTCCTAAGAAATCACACCAAGGCTGATATTTGCAATGTGTCTTGACTATTTTAGTGCAACTGAAACAGCCTTTATTTGCAAGTTAGTTACATCATTAGCATAGTCCTGCTTCCATTGATGTGGGAGTTCTGCCATTAAACTCAGCAGGAGCAGAACTAAAGTCTTGTCTTGTTCACTGGTGGCTCACCATAAAGAGAAGCAAGGAAAGGGATAAGTAGGAAAAAACCTGACAGGATACCCACAGGAAAAAATCCAAATTGTAGCAACAATCAGCTCTTTTCCAGTTTTCTGTAACAGATTCTGTATAAATTGGTTTTGGCTTTGCCACTGTTTATTCAAGCACTGTAAACCTCATTAGACTATTGTTATATGACTTAAAAATAACTTGTACACCTCCAGATAAAATTTAAAAATAAACCTGGTTCTACGATAGTTATTACACTCAATAGCAGTCAATTTTAGAGACATGACATTTAATACATGGTTTAGTATCTTCTTAAAACCCTCCTGCCTTAAATGCTGATATCTTTCAATGTTTCAGTTCCTTTTGTGATTCTTGTTTGGGCTTTGATAGCTTATATTATAGGCTTTTCTTACTGAAATGTGAAATGTCAATCAACTGTCCTCATTTATGCAATACATACAAAATAAAAATGTTTAAACCACATTAAAGTAATAAGTTCCACCATGGAAACATTTCTGAATGGCACAATAGTTTTAGTTTAGTACAAGAAGAAACCAATTTTACTTCTATCAAAACTTCAGTAAGTCACTAGTAAAGCTTTAAAATTATAGAAATTCAACTTGAATTTACGACTAGTCTGACTAAAACGTTCTCAACTAGAAATCTTTAATGAGCAACACAGCTGAGAGCATATGTATAAGTTCAAAATAATCTGAACAATTAACTTATTTCCTAAATTTGTGTGTTCTAGAGTATTGCACTTTTCAAAGGAATGATTTTGGTATTTTAATATACTGCATATACAGGTAAGAAACATGCATAACAACCTTATCGTCACTTTGACAAAACGTACTGTACAATTTTTATAACACTGTTGATTAAAAAAAAAAGAGAGTGAGAATGATGTAACAATTTCATTAAGACTCGTCAATTTGTACAAGTCAAATAAGCACAACTCTCCAGGGCCTTCAGCAGTAATGTGTTTAGCCCTCGGCTGCTTAAGCCCACTTGGAATAATATATGAAGTTTAAGCATTATGGCATTGTCATTTTGAGGCATAACACTGTTGTACTATGCCCACGTTATAGCTTATTTTTTCAAAGCAAGGCACTTACTGTAATAGCAATGCAAACATCTTATGCGCACTTTGATTACATAAAATAAGTTAATGTTTTGATAAAAACAGGGTTTTTATAATTTACATGCCTTTTATAGAAGCAGTTGAACATTTCATTTAATACAATGAAAACATCTGAGTCAGGAGGGACCTTAATTTTTTTTTAACTGACCATTCTGTAAAAAAAGGATCTATTTTCCACATTTTCCTCCTGTCTGTGAATCTGATTTTGCTGAAAACCAATCCTGTGAGGAAAATGTCCGTTTGGCGTGAAAAAGAAAGAGGTCTCATCCCTTAAAACTGCTGAACTAATGGCACTTTAACAGTCTTTACTTCTGATATATGTGATGATTTCTGAATGATGCAGCTGGTAGTTCCCTGCAGTTTATCCTTCCCCTGGGCAAGGTTCGTTAGGGCCATAGCTGCGTTGATCTCCTTCCAGTACGTCTCATCTTTGCTGGGTCCCTTTCTGTTAGCTGTGCTAGATTCAAGCAATAACAAATATTTACACACATATCTTGCATAGCTACATGGTATCAGGAAAACTGCAATAGCAACATAGTTTTGGAAAACTGTGAAGTCCCTTACTCACCTTTCACACTTATTTGGTCCGCTCTCCAGATTTTCTGAAAACAGGAAAAAAAAAAGTCTATTTTATTTTAATAGTTTTAAAAACAAGCATGTTCAGGGAATAGGCATATTGAAAAATAACCCAATATTAATTCCAAATTTGATACCAGATCTAAAATAAAATCTTTTCTTTGACACACATAAACGACCAGTTTCATGCAGGCATCTTCCTGGAGAAAGCTGCACTAAAAGTGGAGCTGTTCTTGAAGGTTCACCTACATTTTGCAGGGTAATAGAGGAATGCTTCAAATCATATTTATGTTTTTAATACCAAGGACATAAGGAATTGCAAAACCTAAAAATAAAAATCAGCCTTTCAGTGAATGCCTTCTAGTATGCACTAAAAATAGGACTCTCACCCATGCACACATGATGTGTGTGGGTTTTAATGCGCCCCTTGCCCAGGCACTGCCTCAGTCACAGAGGCATCCGAGAGGGACACAAGTAACAAGCACACCTGGTTAACAGCCCTCAGAGATGAAACTGCACACAGGCATAAACTACACTTCCTCATCAAGAGTTGTATTTGTTCATTCAGTAAGGCCTCGCATCCCAGAGAAGCCAGAAATATTTACCAGGCAGAAATGTGTAAGCTTTATTCAGTGGGTTTGCTATCCTGACACAGAAATACATTGTAGAGGAGCAAGAAGCCGATGCCCAACTGCAGTACCTACAGAAAACAACTCAAACCAAAGAAATAGCAATGGCATGAGCACTAATGGCTACAAGACCCAAAAAGCCTCTAAACGCAACATAAATCTCATAAAGTAATGTACATCTTTGCAGGGCCAAATTCCCAAATGCAAATCAACCTTACTGCTAGATTTCTGTCAGATTAGTAATTAAAAGTTGATCTTGTCTCTAAGCGGAGCTTCCAGTGGAATAACCCTTGGTAACTCCTCCCCTTAGGCACAACCTCGCCCATCACAGCCAGCAGCACATTGTCTCCTACAACCAATAATTCAGCTCAGCTGCACTGCCCAGTACTTAGAGGTGACTGCTGGAGAACACAGTCCCACTAAAAAACTGCAGGGTGACCAAGCTGCAATTTCAGAGATCAGCTGTTCGCCAAACTGCTTAATCTAGCAGGCCTCCATCCTTTTGCAAAAAGCTTTATAAATAAATGTTCACTGGTGATCAAGATTTAAGTTTTGTTCCCAAAGTGCATGGCTTAAATCAGTATTTCTTAAAATCTGCTAGAACAATGCTTGAATGGGATTCAAGAGTGGGAAGACCAACCTATGCAGAGGACAGGGAATCAAGGAAATCAAGAAAAAGAATTTGATCCAGAAAGAGGTACTGGATGACACGGAAAGTCTCCTTCATGCAGAACTTGGCTATGAAGAATTCTTCAGCCCTGCTTCATTTCTTTTTTTTAATTAGAGACAATTTTCAAGGTGAGGTTTAGGACTGAATAGGTCAGTAGGTATAGAAATGGAAATGCCAAGTAATAGAGAACATCATTGCCAGAGCAAACCTGGATATAAATACACCTCTCTCAAGCATCTGTCAATTTCTTTTACTGTTGGAAAATATTTCCTATGAACAAAAAAATTGCTTGTACAAATTTTTGAGGGAAGTAGGTGTGAATGGTGATAAACATTCCAATTCCAGCGTTTATTTGAAGAAGTATTTGCAAATATTTTTTACTGGTGTTTAGCCAGCTCTAAAAGAAAGCATCTTGCCCATGGCATATAAAAGCAGTACAAAAACTAAAAAAAAATAAAACCCAGGAGGAAAGAGTTGCCCATTCTTTAACTTTGCTGAAGATTTTTCCTGAATCACACATATTTCCTTATTCTGTTCAGATTTTATGTTTTTTTCAAACAAATAATTTATGTCAAAGGAACTTAAAACTGGGTTAAAATAAAACCATCACTGATAATCTGCAAAGCTCTGGCTAATAACTGGACTCAAAGCATGTTAGTACAATGAAGTCTGAAAATCCGTCATTTCAAAGACCAGGTCCCCTTTTTCTTGCCAAAAATCCTTTTCTGCTATACCAAGACTCTGACACCATGTACCAGTTTGCACTACCACAGCATCCAAACAGCTCCCTTGTGTCTCAACAGCCTTTAGCAAAGAAAATAAGTACTAGCATCTTTTCTTTTTGGTTGGGGATAACCACAGTGAGAGAGACAAAGACCTTGCCTCATGCTCTACTTGACATCTCACCAGTCAAACCAACTTGATGTGACTCAAAGCAAAAGTAATCTTCACACGCCACAAAACTGCCATCTAAGTCATGTATCTTTGTATCTTTACTTTTCCAGACTCCATTCATAAGCAACAGAGGTGACCTCCAAGAAGTGGATTCAGCCATTCTATTTAACATTGCAGTCCAATGTCCTCTGGACAGCATTATCATCCATGTGGATATGCTTAGAGCTGGATGCGGGGAGGACCATATCTCTCCTTTGGCTATTCAGTATATCAATTTTTATATAGACACTTTAGTACGCTGCTAGTATAACTACAGCCTTAACGGTGTAGCTCAGCCTGGAAGAAATGTGGGCTGGCCATGTCTGGCTCTTCATGGACCAGAGAAAGACACAGATGACAAAATGTTATCAAATGTATAAAAAAATCGCAGTGAGTCTTACCCAATATTTTGCTTTTTCTTCATATTTTGTAATCTATCTGCTCTGCCTCCAACTACTAATTAAAGATTTTGATAATTGAAGCTTTTGATATTTCAGGTATCTGCACAAGACTTGCAAAGTATATTTCAACTGTAAAAACAACATTTTGGTGAGACTGCTCACTGAAAATAATCAAAGAACTGCATTCTCAAAATGGAAAGTGTTCATTTTTTTGACCATCATACAACATGTTCCTAGATTTCATCTCTGAGGCAATAAAGAAATGGCACTGGGGCTGGGTAACCTCTCTGGAAATGATGATGAAAGGAATGGAAAAACCATGGAGCATCCTCAGCCTCACCAAGTAGCCTCAGCTGAGGACTCACCCCAGAGCAAGCACTGATGGGCACTCCACTTAGAACTCTCTCTCTGCTACATGAGAAGCAGCACCTTACCAACCTTGAGGTACCGAGGTTGCACCAGAGCTGTTCTCTCCAAGCACTGTGCTCACCTTTAATAATCTCATACACCCTCAGTGGCAGCACTCCCGGTCTCTTCCTAAAGAGTGTGGCTCTCCCACTAGTCAGATCAAAGCAAGTGGTCACACAAATTTAAACCCCTACAGACTTGTCAAGCTTAGGTCAGTGTGTCAAGTGACTCCTGGGAAAGGCGGCACTGATGAATTATTGTATTCTATACCCTACCCAAGACTCACTTGATAGGTTAAAAATTTATGTTTACCCTACTATATACAGACATAAACACATTTTAACAGCATGCAACTGGCCAGCACAAATAATTTCCCTAAACAAACGACAGTAGTGTTCAATAGCATATTTAGTAATTGAAACCAGAAGAAGCTGCTTCTGAAGGTGTTCTTTAGTGTTTCAGAAAGGATTATGCTTCTTGTCAAAATATGGTGGTAGGCTTTCAACAAATATTGAGATCCTATAAAAAATCTATTTAATATTAAACATCAGAAATACCTTTTTGCTATAAGTTTGGAAATCACTTAAAACAGTAGTCATTTGCTGTGTAGCCAGAAATTTTTAAACACTGTGAAAATGGAAACTCAATCATTTAAAATTAGAGGTTGTCATTTATACCTCACTTTCTGGTGCTTCATTCTGCTCCAAGTTGTAAGCATCCAGAGAATCAGCTTTTGCCTGGCCAAGAATGTCTCATTCTGCTCTCAACATTCGCCTGAAGAAACCAGCAAGGCGGGATATTTGTTCCCTCTTGTTTATAATAGGAAGTCACTATAAATCACCTACCAATGGAATTCTGTATACCTTTCCGTCAGTATGAATTTTCAGTATACAGTTTACTGTAGGGCATAGTGCCAATAGTGTAGACACCAGACAATACCAGCTTTGTGATACAGCATGGTATTTTTCAGGACTCACATCATTATTAATAATACACATGGCATCTTTTTTTCACCATGAAAATTTCTTCATAAATATTAACTGGCTGATCTTGACAACTCTCTTGCAAGGTAGCCTGCTGTCCCATTTTAGCAGAGATGGAAATGAGTCTCAGAAGTTCAAAGTCGAAATACTGCCTAGGCAATATTTTGACTATTTCAAAAGCATTTAAGAACACAATTTTCCAGGATTTCTCTTGTATTTAAAATGTTTTCCTTTGTTCTTCTGCTATCAGAAAGGACCGGCCAAAGAAAATGAAGCCCAGCATTCTTGCAGGCAAAGCATCCTTAAACTGCACAACAGCATCACAAACCTTCACTTTGATACCTCCATACCTCCAACATACTGTGCATAAAGACTCTCTGGCGACTCAGAGCTTGCAGCACATTCAAAAATTTCAGAACAGCTCAGACGCTTACTGTTCACTGCATCCAGACTTATAATTTTTATATGCTTGGACAACTTCAGGGGTGTTCTAAATAATATTAATTACAGTTATATTTTATCATTTGGGTTTGGGAATTCTAACCTGAGAACACCATTTGTGCAGCGATGAACTACACCTAAGGCCCTGCTGGGGACAGCAAAGGCAAGACTGACCCTTAGGTAGCACCAAGCAGCCTCCACATTGCTCCCCCACTCACTGTGGTATCCGGCTCCAGCTGAGCCACAACAACTGGCTCAAACCCCGCTTTGTGTTATCAGGTAACACTGTCAGAGCAAAGATGGCTTGAAACCAACAGGGGAAAGAATGTGTGAATGAGGGAACGAGACAGAGTGGGAAGGGTACAGAACATTATGTAGTGGGGAAAGAATGGACATAGAAGTCAAGACACAGTAGGTCAGTCTCACAAGACCGTCATATTTTTTGAAGCTACTTAAACATGTACAGATTCCTGATGAATTACACATCTTCTACTCTAGCTTAAAATAGAGGGAAAAAAAAAAAGAACTGCTGGCCTCAAATGGTGAACACTATAAAACATTTGTTGGTTCAATAAAAGGTCCTGTATAACTTATCTTCATTTTAAAATTGGCAACATTATTCAGTTGTTTCTCTCACTGCTTCTCCTGAAGTTTCTTTTGTTGGTTTTGGAGACTCTGGCATTTTCAGAACAAGCAAGAAGACAAAAAAGAAGGAGAAACAGGAAATAAACTGGGCAGCTGAAAGAGAAATGATTACATGTGTGAGTAAATTAGTGGGGAGATGAAGTGTTTCTGTAGGTCACATACTCACACACACCTTCACTCCAGTATTTTCCAAACCACAATTTCAGGGTGCGTAAGACTTTCAGATCTCTGATTCTCCAAGAACAAAGTTAGGTTAATTTGAGTTAATACTCATGTGCTCTTCTGCATTGACACAGCTCCTTTACCCCTGAAGGATCCCAAAGTAAACCATGAATCACACAATACCACTAATATTCACCCACATTCAGGGAGGGAACATGGCTTAGCCCAGGCTGCTCAGCAATGCAAGGAAGGGGAAACTGTAGCCCCAAGCAGCAGGCCAGGGCTTTTGCTCTTATTAAAAATGTCATTTAATCTTGGTGCAAAAAACTGTAGCATCTTTAGAAAAATAAGAAAACCTCAGCTTCTCTAGCTTGAATTGGAGGAAGAAGGAGCTGGCCATCCCATATTTACCCTTGCAGTCTTCCATTTTGAGCCTAATGTAAACAGACAAATGAGTTTGTAAACATGGAAAACTGCTCAGCCAGCGACCCACACTACCACAGGCTGTCCACACACAGACAGGACTCATCCCACCCAGCACTGAAACTCCTAAAACCCTTTTCCTTTTGCACCATCCTCCCAGTTTCCTCAGGGACACTAGACCTATTAAGGATGAATTATGGAGAAGTGCAGACAGGAAAGCTCATGCTGGAAGACACTCCAAACCGCAGAGTCTCCTACAGAAATATTCTGCAAACACGCCCCGGCGGCTGATCTCCTGTAGACCCCAGGCCACCTCCACATGGTACCCCTTCAGTGTCATCCCTTGTGAGTCCTCTCCTGCCCAAACCAGCTCCAGGGCTGGGAAGGTCTGTGTGAAACCATCTGGTTTGGCTGGCAGCGCTCATGCAGCAGAATCTTTTGCTGGAGGAATGAAAGTCCCTGTTGGAGTTTCAGGTGACCTGTGGCTGCGGACACAGCATGGCAGTGTGACCTGGGTGACTGCACAATACCAATCACAGCTGGTCTGATCTCAGGGGTGTACTGGATTTCTACTGACAAAGATTTATTACCATGTCCTTTAGCTGGGTGGGAGGAGAAAAGCTGTCAGAAACTTGCAGGAATGAGCTCTGGGCCCAGGCTCTAGAGAAAGCTCCTTTTCAGCAAAGCTTTATTTGACTGCTGCTCTCTTTCTTCCAGGAGGAGGTTACAGAGCAGTGCGTAATGAAGTCACCCCAACAACCCTGTTACCTCACTCCTTTGGCTTCACAGGGACACCAAGTATAACAACTGACCTGTCATCAGCTGTTACGTCCTTCCAGATGAACAAACTGCATAATGACAATTTATGTTCACAGTGACCGCTAGAGTGAATATTTTTCCCTGCTCACCCAGTGGGTTTTTCCCAGGAACAGCTATAGCCCTGGTCTGACATGTTCTATTAAGATCTATATGGTGGATCTTGCCAATGTTAGAAACATCCCTTTTCCATCATGCTCTTGACAAGACCTGTTCGGTAAAAATATTTCACCGCAATTTGTTTCTTGCATCAAACTTCAATATAAGCTTTTACTGTGAAGGATTGCTAACACCCAAGTTGTTTCCTGAATACCTGAGCATCCAAAGGCTTTTTTACGTTGTGCAGCCTCGAGCCTGCTGCAGTGGGAGTAGGCATCTAATTACATTTTAATACATGTGATTTTTATAAAATGAGTGTACATGCCCACAGAGACTGCGATAGGTGTATTTTATAAATCATAAAAGAGAACTGAGTTTGCAAGTCTATATTATTTGCATTAATAAGTGCACTGAAAGCCCCACATAATAGTAGGCATGGTGCAAATGGTGCTAGAGTCTTGAGTTATGCACACGAATGTAAGAATCTATGAGTTAGCAAAATAGATAAAAACCTGGTGTAAATCACTTCGTTTTTCAGGCTATCACAGCTGACTCTAAATTTGCCCTGACCAGTGACAGTGTGCTCTCCTTGGTGAGATTCAGGGCGCTGTGCGAGTCCTGTTTTCTTAGCCAGACCTTAGCAGAGCCTATAATGGGAGCTGGGGCTGTGAGTGTTGAGGTGAGCTGTTCACAAACTGATGGTTATACAGTTTTATTTTCTTTACCAGTTTGCTGCAAAGCTGACTGAAATAAGTTTTTTTTCTCATTGAGCTGGCATGTTTCTCATTGAGTCATGCAATGTTGTCAGATTCCTTGGTGACAGTCTCCCACATGCATTTCACAGTGCATAAAGGAACATCTGACCTAGGCTTATTTTCTCCCTCTCTCCCTCTCTCTCTCTGTGTGTGTGTGTGTGTTATTTGGGAAGAGATTTACAACACGTGCTGTGCTGACTCATCAGATGAAGTGGTTTGCCCTTCTGTTGCAAACCATTAGGGGTTAACACTGAAAACCACGTTAGGCAGATGGTAAGGGGGAGGGTGAAATAAAGAAAAGAAAAAAGAAGAAGAGGAAGAGAAAAAAGAAACAAAGGAAAGACTGTGGGAGATGTTACAAAAAAAGAAATTGACAAATTGGTAAATGAAGATTCATCAGGAAAAAGAAGAGTAAGGAATATAAGGGGAGAAAACATACCACTATGTCAATTTATTTTTAATACAAAAATATCCTTTTCCCACCCAGGAAAGTTGCAGTTGTGCAGACAGGCACGTTCAGTCTTTCACTCTGGATCTAAAGATTTTAATTGGGAGCTCTTAAAGACTAAAATAAAGCTTTAAAAATAAAAAGCTAAAGTCAAATGCAGCCAGGGTAAGCACTATTACACTCCAGCACAATTGTTTTTCATTAAAAAAGCAGGGTGAAAGGGAGGGTTTCAAAGCCATATTTCAACCCTAGGCTGACACGACAGCAGTAAAATCTGATTTTGTTATGCTAGTTGGCTGTGGCTTTGGGAGCAGACCCTATATATGCGGTGTAATGTTATGATATGAATGCATGCACACAGGATATTTTCAGAAGCTTCTTGCAGAATTTAGAGAAACGTGCCACCCATTCCTGCGGCCCCGCTTGCAGGAGCCAGCTCCTCTCCTGCTCCTGGGAGCCAAGGAGGCTCAGACATGGCATATGTGTACAAAGACAATTTAAATTACAAGGTGCTGTATTTTCAGGCAAGTGGAGGAACTTCTCAGTGAATGCCAGAACTGATTTCCATGGCGTGTTTAGCCAGAAGCATGGAGTAAAGAATGGGTAAGTCTATCTGAGAGATGAAATTCAGTTTCTTTCACTTGCCTGTAAGATAAAGAACTGACAAATATGGTCTCTTTAAACACAGCTTCTTACATCCACTGCATGGGCTACTGAAATGTGCACAATACTTGCAGAACCATAGAATATCCTAGAGCGGGACCCACAAGGATCATTGAAGTCCAGCTCTTGGGGACAGCCCCAAGAATTACACCATGAGCCTGAGAGCATTGTCCAAATGCTTCCAGAACCTCAGCAGGTTTGGTGCTGTGACTGCTTCCCTGGAGAGCCTGTTGCAATGCCCAGCCACTATCTGGGTGAAGAACCTTTTCCTAATATCCACATGAACCACCCCTGACACATGTGCAAATGCTACACCCCAGATACCTAAGTAGTGTCCCAAACTTACTGCGCTGTGAGATCATAAGCGTACAAATTCAGGCAGCTTGTAAGAAGAGTGCATCAGTGGGGCTCCAGCAATGAAACGGCCATAAAAATGCCTGTAAGCTGCAAAAGAGCCTCACGGTAACCCAGACAACTACTGCACAATAGATCCTGCAAATCCAGGGATTACACGTGAAATTTAAAAGATTGTTTATATCTCCAAGGAGATACAGATATTTTCAAATATATACCTACCTGCATCTGCTTCTACATTATGTGTGCATAAAAATGGGAATGGCTGAGCAATCTGCCTTCACCCTAAGTACACTATGAGATACAGCTGCACAATCACATATGGTATGTCCTGTGGTCACCACTTCCTGAAGGCACATGATGGAGCTGTGCCAGAGCTGAACCTAGAGCAGACGGTGACACCTTTCCCTGCACAACCTCAGGCCATGACACAGCAGCTCTGAGGCTGTTGCAGGAAGAGGACCCAAGAAGATAGAAGACAGTCAGGTGGACCTAACACATGAAGTTCATCATGTTAGTGACTGACAGTCTGTCTCCTTGTGCTACAGGTTTGTGTGGGGCTCAGTAAGTCATTCTAATTGACCTTTCCAAAGGTGCTACAGTACATTCCCTGGTCTGACTTGAGAGCCTGGGGTTCCTACTTCAGCATGGCTGAGCACTCATGGGTGCAAATGAGGTTAACAAGAGTGTTGCTTTGTATGCATAAAAAGCCATGAAATCATGAGCATCCACAAGGTCTTACGTATCTAAAATTACTTTAAATTGTAATTGCTTGGTGCCTTACTTATCCATGTGTGAAATCCAACAGATGTCTTATGAAAGCCTTTATTAAACTTTGAAAAGGGCCAGATAGAATGTATCAAGTGACACTGAACAGCACATAATTAAATCATCCTGACATCCATGAGGCTCAGCTGTGTTCATGCTATGGCTTTGGTGGTACAGAATCAGCAGCGAGCACCCAATGAAGATATAAGATAGGTTTTGAGGCATCTTTCAAACTAGGCCATGTCAGAAAAGTATCTCTTTCCTAATCTAGCTGCAAATATGCTGGGAAACCCTTTATTCAGCATCCCAAGGAATAACTGCAACAATAACTGCAGAAAGCTGTAGTCACACAGCTGACCTGATGTACAGAATAATCAGCAGAAAGAAACTGCTGAGTGAGCTGCAGGGGAAGGAGCTGCCTGTGGATCATTCTCATTTCCACTTGCACAAAAGTGATTTCACTGTTTGATAGCATTTTTTTGAGACAATTCTTCAGTTTTGTTTTCTACGCTTTTCCTTTTGAAGCTATTGCAGTCTTCATGCTCCTGCTCACTGCAACTTGCACTATTATTTCCATTACAGGGTATCTTCCGAAACCTAAATATTCCCAGGCACCTTTCAAACAGGCCGTCAGGCATATCAAGAAGGGCTGTGTTTTCAGTTTTCCTATTCACTGAGTGAGTGAGAGGCAGTGCACCAAAAGGCGGAAGGCCTTTGGAGCAGAACACCATGCCCAGAGTTATTCAGGAAGATCTGCCTATTTGCCAAGAGCTTTTGAAGAAGCAGAAACACCTCCTTCTATACTTCAAACATCATCTCGTGTTTAAAATGTTTTCAGTCCTAATGCAATGCAATTCCAGTAACCCTGCAGAAGAATCATACTTAGAAGAGCTCAAAGCCTCTCCAGGCTATCATGGAGATTGTTGCAGTGTAATAAATCAGCCACACTGGGCTTGAATTCTCAAGGAGCAGCTAAACCTTAACACTGCAGATGCTCACTAATTGAAAGCTGTAAGCGCCCTTCACAGCAGAGCCTTTGCCTAAGACAGATGAGGTTCCTGTACTCTCAAGGAGCACATGTGGGAGGTCCTGAAACAGCAGTAGGTGCTTAACATTGCAAAGGCCTTGGATGTGAACAGCTTTATGGAAGAAGATGAAATTGCCTATCTGGCAAAATGTATGTCTGCGATAACAGGAATGAGAGCAAGGATGACTGAACAAATATTTGCTCTGAATGCCTTGTCAGGACGGGGGAATTGCTACCGATATGATCTTTACTTTCAGTGTTACTGTTTCTGACAGTCTTACAGACCTTGCAGATGTTTATTGGCCACTAAATCATTCTTCAAGAATGTTGGCTCTGTTCCCAAACCTGAAGAGCCTGAATGTGAAGGAGTTTGTTATTCAACACACATTGCTGCTTTTGGAGACAGTGATTTTCAAGAAACCAGCAGGGAAGCATCATCAACTAATAACAAGACAGGGACTGGGTTCAGATTTCCCCGCACTCCGGGTCCCAGCCGCTAAGGCAGGCTGAGTAAATGAGCAGCACGTAGCAGGGCACTGAGCATCCACGTGGCAGAGAGCACTGCCTGAGCCGTGACAGCAGCAGTAATGGACCGGCGTCGCAGCAAAGACTGCTGCTGAGAGACTGGGCTTACCAGCTCATCCCGACCTTGATACACTGCCCGCTTCTCTTGGTACAGCGCAGCTGCAAGAATCTTAGAGCCTCTGTAAAGCTCGCTCCATGGTGCTGCAGAGCGCAGCTCTGTTCTGCTCGGCTCCCCGGGCTGCAGGACACGCTGCATAACAACGAGGCTCATTCAAACCCTTTGCCATTCATCTCAGGAAGAGCAGCTCGCAAAGACGCAGTTGCTGAGCTGTCGAGGACCCTAAGCCACAGCATTTCAAGGCAAACAGATTTGCTTTCCCACAGAGAGTTGTTGAACTACGGGCAGTGCGCTCATGCTGTTTCTCTCAGTGAGGAAGCTGATTTTCTGAGATCATTGCAAACAATTCTCACCTGAAAAATCAACACTAGCCACTGAAAGCTGTACCTAAATAGAGACTGGACTAAAATAGCAGTATTAACCATTGTGACGGTAATAATACATATCTTTTAAATAATGAGTGATAAAAAGCACTCCATTCCCTTTGTACTATAAAATCATTTAGAAATAATTTTTTTAATGAAATTTCATAATTAAATTACGAATTATTGAGGCACATTATTGATGCAGTGTATTATGACCATACTATCCACAGGTATTGAACATATTTCTCCAATAAAAACATCAATACATTGACCAGTGGATGTGATCTAAAAGCAGTTAAAGCCAACAGCCTCCTCTAGAACCTAATCTAATAGCTGTCTATCAGTTTCCAAGATGAAAGACAATGTTATCTAAAGTAGCCCTTGTAACATTTTCACGCACAACAGGGGGAAATTTTTACTGTTTAAAAATACAGGTTTTTACTGTTTAAAAATATCAGGTTGGTGCAGACATAAGGTGCTTCAAAAATATGTAAGACAGTTGCAGAAGGTGATAATGTCATATTTGCTATGTATTTGGTTTACATTAGCTCATAAGTGTTTTCCTGGAAGCCAGGAGATTTCTGCCAGGGAATTCTCTCCTGCAACAGTTTGCAGTTTGTATCAGTTTGCCGTTAAAACATAAATGCATATTTATGATAAAGCCATATGGTATTTATGGTTAAATCAACTGACATACTTCAAAAATATGAATTTTGATTACTTTGGAAGCTCTAGAGATCAAAACCAGCTCAGAAGTTTTATTAGCATTATAAATAATTGGTCTTTCCTCATGTTCCTCTTATCATGAATAAAAACAAACAAACAAACAACCAAGCAAAAAAAAAAAAAAAACCAACAAAAAACCCCTTCACTCACCAACTGAGAAACTGAGCTATAGATAAATGAATAAAAATTTAGAAAATACCTGCATTCATAGAACACAATTCCTTACTCAGTTAAAAATTACTGTGAACTTCTTGTTCAAGGAGCAATTAAATTAACTTTATCTCAGAGTAATTCACACTTACAGAATTTTTTATGTGTTTTGCCTGATCTACTTAGATGTTCTCCTAAAGGTAGGCAGTATCTGCAACAATCATATATTTGTACAGATAGCCTTGCATTCTCACCTGCCTTTTACGAATTAAGATCCTGAATTTCCACTTCTATAGAGAAAATCAACAAGACACGAAGACATGGCTCCAGACATAAAGAACATTTCTATTTTTTAGGAAATAACTATGGTGAAAGGAAGTGAGATCCTTTGATCCCTCCAACACAGTCCAATTCTAGGCTTTGAGCTTTTGGACAGAGGGTAAGAGAAAGACTCTCAGCAGCCATGCAAGCCAGGCAGCTACAACACAAACTCTTTAAGCTCTGTGAACTGTTTCATGTTTTTTAATTAACTTGCTGCTATTATTAGTAGTACTTCTGTTTCCACTTTTATAACAACAAAGGCTTTTTCTTTCATTTTGCAAGAACTTCTTATTTTTGCCCGTGAGCCAAAGCCTTCCCATAGAACAATTGCCTATACATCACAGTCTGTGAAGTTTATGGGGCTCTGTGAAGGGCCTGCAAAGCAGACACAGCAAATCCCATGTGTGGACAGTGCCTCAATTCCTGCTCACCAGCTTGCTCCAACAAGGGGCAAACAGACCTTGAACCACCATACAGAAAATGCTGTATTTGATAGTACAGATTCATCAGGATTCACAAAAACCAGCCTAGCTGGGTGGCACCAACATGTTGCTTCAGACAAACAAACTAGTAAGGTATTCTATTTTTATTATATTTATTATATTATTATAATATTTATGTATAAACCAGCCCCCTCTGAGCAGCACTGGGGATGGCTTACCCACCTTGTAGGCAGGTCTTGGCTAGTGCTGGCAGACACCATCAACCCCAACTGCGGCTCCAGGTTCAACAAATCTTTTAAAAATACTATCTGCATAGCACTTCCCAGGTGACTACTGTCTCAGGTAGGAGCATCCTGAGAGCTGCCCAAAGCAACCTGAAGGCTGCTGACCATCCAGAGCCCCATCTGCAGCAACACTCTCCCTTCCTCTCACACCTCAAGCACAGCTGGCTGCCTCAAGCTGTTATAACACAAGGTGAGTTCTGCCTGAATGGTCCTAAGCTTTGAAATTAGTACTTGCCTTGCACCCTTCAAACACTCAGAGGCCCATTTTGGGGGCTTAGATGACACCTGCCCCATTCCTTTATTTTTGTTTTTATAAGATTTAGCGTTTGTGGTGAAGCAGAGATTCCAGAATACAAACCAGGACACTGACACTGTGAGTATCTGTTACCCCTAGACCCCAAGAAGGAGCTGCCCATTGGAAACAACAAAGTGTGTAAAATCCTGGCATCAAGGACTTTTCCATATTATTTTGGTTAACGTTAAGAAGCCACATTGCTCAGATAGACCCGGGAGCAACACCCTCTGGTTTATTTGTGAAATCTGGATTTCAGTAGAGAGAACAAAATACAGGAATGTTCAGTCATATCCAGTGATTCCAATGCTCGATCAAAATTGCTCCTCAATTTTGCTTTCTTTCTTTCTATCACATCTCTCTTTTTCTCACTTCCTCCCCATTTCCAACTGGATCCTCATTTTTCTTTCTCTGCTATGACAGGAGAGAAAGAGAAATGGTAAGGGAAAACCAAAGCAAGAAGAGTTCTTTAGAAAACCTCCAAGACTACCTGTTGGGATGGCATTTTGTTTGCAAAGCCAAAGTCACACTGTAGCAATCCATCAAATATAAGGTGCTGTGCATGTTCAGCTGCTGGCATTAAACCCCTATTCTGTAAGAGTTGGGTAGAACTTGGTAATTGCTGTGCCCCAAAGAGGCAGATTGGGAAATATGACTTGTGAATATGAAGCACAAAGATTTTGGGAAAGTTTCCCCTGACCACAACTCCATGCACATGCCCTAGTCCTGTGTTTGGTATGTAAGCTGGTTTCTATATAGCACTTAAAATGGAAAAAAAAAAATCCCTTTGAAAGAAGCGCCTTGAAACACAGATATTGGCAATGGATGACACTCACTTGCTGAATTACTGAAAGACAAATTTTTGATCAGGACTCCTATTTGAATTCTCTCCAAAGCCTCTCTAAGCTTCAAATGCTGTGACCTTTAAAATCAAGGGAGCAAAATGTTCTCTGTTCTAATGACTGATACTGCAAAAGCAGAAAATCCACATGTTAAAACTAAGATTTAAATTGTACTGCTCAGCAATAAAATTAGTCTTGTTCCTTTTTTGATATCAGAGAAAAACAGGGTCTGTATAAAAAGTTTAGAATGATATTGAGCTTTAGAAAAATGGGCAAAAGTTATAAATAGGAGTCCTATGTTTTCAAGAATGATGAAAAGAGTATCTAAATATGTAATGGCATAAAATCTACTGCCTAAATTCTACATTTACTTGCACAGAACATAAAAAAAAGCATTTATGTTTCAAACAAACAATAGAAAATTTTCTCTGATTATATGAATTTTCAGATGTGTTTACAGCTTTAACTGTTTTTCTTGTTCTCATAGATACATGCAAGAAACACTTCTGTACAAAACATCCCTACTTTCCAAGCAGCAGAAAGAATGCCCTCCTTTGGACAAATACACACTTCTCATTTATATGGACAAAAATATTAAAATTAAACAGAACAAATTTTCAGTCAACACTTGTTAATTTGAAACACTAAAAATTCTCCCATATTGAAAGCAGATTGCTCTGAAAAAACATTCGTTTTCAAGGTCATAACAGTGCTGGCAGAACTCAAAAAATTGTAGTCCAACTTGCTTGTGTTCAGCTGTGTTTACTTAGTCTCAATTTGACAAAAGTCTGCCTCTGATTATACATAGCAGTCATCTGCCCACAGATAAATAGATATTACACAAACACTTGGAGGGAATGACATTTGGCTACCATTATTTTTGGAATAATTTACCCTGAATCCTGAACTTAAAACACCAAAATGATTCATAATGGTTTCTGGACCCAAGTATTTCCATTTAATAAATAAATTTACCTTTATGACCTTTGTGGACTTTATATTGTACATGTTATTGGATTAAAAAAATAAGAAAAAGAAAAAAAGCACAATTCATTGTTAAATATTCTGTATGCTTGGGAAAGGGGGATTTACCCAGAATTCAGAATTCAGACCCAAGTCAGTGGAGCCAGCACATGCAGTGCAAAGGGCTCAGGGTGCTGCTGGAGGGGGGCTCTAACTCAGCTGTACAAGATGTCCCACCCTAACAGCACCTGCAAGCACAGGGGCATTGCTCAGCTCTCTGCAGAGTATGCACCTGCAGTGCAAGCCCACACTAACAGAAACCATAACAGCATTGCCTGAGATAGAAATGTGTTTTCTGTTTCAAAGGCACCCACCTCAAATGTAAACTTAAGAGTTCTCTGCCAATTATTTGTAGGAGGGAAAATTAATACATATTGGATGCCTAACTGAAATTTTGTGTTATCAGAGGGAAATAGTTATTTTGTGACATCTGTGGAATATTTTCTATTTTAAAGAAGACCTGCAGTATTTCTCTGATGTGGATAGAGAAATTTTGTCCAGTTAAAGATAATACTTAGTGTAGGGCATTTTGTGTTATAAATTATCCATGAATAAGGCAGAAAGCTTATGAATAAATTATAATCCATACAGTCATTCCTTCCCTGATGCCTCTTCCTGATTCTCTCCCCTTCAAGTAATCCCGTCAGTTCCCCTACCTCAACTACCCCAAACCATGTTTCCACATCACACACTGGAAGTATTGAGGGCAATTCAAAACCCATGAGGTATATTGTTACTGCTGCACATTTAAAGTGGAAAATGTTTCCAGAGTGTGGTGATAGATGGAAGAATAAAGCCTAGACCCAACAGAGTCAGATTAGTTTCTGTAAAGTTAGCATGCTTTCAAAAATGTCTCTTCAATTAGAACACCAAAATTAAGAAAGCCCCTGATGCAATAGCAACCATATGTATTTGATAAACCCAGCTTCTCTAACATAACATCTAAATATTCCGTTTAAATAAAATTAAGAGATTTGTTTACAAAGAACTAGTTTATGTGTTTACAAGACTAAGCTAAATATTTTTAGATGGAACAATTACATACAAGTTATTTCCCCTCATTTTCCTTTGTTTCATGAAAGAATATATTACTGTGAAGAAGGAATGTGTTTTCAATGTGGACAGCTGGAGGTACAGAAAACAGATTTCTGCACGTGGAACAAATGCATCAAATTCCTTCTTTACAGGGTGTTTCCTTACAGAGATTAAGTATTAGCGTTCATTACACTATGATGTAAAGCCCCACTCATTCAGAAGTGTGCTAATGACTGTGACCCAAAGAAGAGTTAATTCAGATGGAATCCAGGAAAATGAGGCAACACAGAAACCTCATCAGCAGTCCAATCACATGACAAAATGCGAGGCATCTCCAAAGCCACTGCCTGCCAAAAAAAGAAGGGCTGCTGCAAGAAAAATACTTTCACAGCTTGATATCTGGGTCTTGTGACTGCTATCCAAACAAGGAGTAAAAGTGGTACTATATAATGTGGCAGGGTAAACAGAACCACCCACTCACCATCACCAATCATGTTTTTAATTCAGATAAATTCTGTTTCTTTAAAAAATGACGGGGGAAAAAGAAACAAAACCTTTTGTTGAACTTGAAAATTATATGTGTAATTATCAGATCTGGCATGACATATTTTAGGTTCATATATTCCATGAACTGTATAGGAATACATGTTTTGACATACAGGATCAAACAACCAGTCCATCCCAGGTGATGTCCTTTCTTCTCTACTGACAGATGCTCGTCTCAGAGGAGCACAAAAACACTCCCTATGCATTAGTTGGCTGGGGGCAACTCAGTTACAGTTTCTCTGTAACTTGAAATATTTTCAAAGAGAATATCTGATTTGAAAAATTTACAGAGAGCAGACCTAAAAGAAGTTAAAGCTTTCAGGAACACTGGGCCAAGGAAGCCTCCACACTTGGCCAAATTGTCTCACAGTAGCCTGAAAACTACTTACAGTTTTCAAAACAGGTCTTGGTGGAATCCGCCAAAGTCTGGATTGGGTATGATTAAGCCAAAGTATGAGAAGTATTCTATACTTTTGTGTCCAGCTTAGTCAGGGATTGCAGATGCACCAAGAGACTGGGAAATTAATAACCACACACCTCACACAAACAGATGCCTCCATCACTACCACCACTGCCACCAGCACTGGAGTATTTCCCAGTCCCAGACTAAGCTGTATTTTTGCCTTAAGTTGTGAAGCAACAGTTTGGATGAATTTGCTTTGTATCCTAAGCAAGGTCATACCCTTTTCTGGAAGTGTATTTGCTCTTGGCCTGTGTAACATGGAAGAAAATGCCAAGACACCACAACTGGACTCAAAGGTTTCTTCCAAGAAGGGTGGCAGTATCTTGAATGCTTATGCACCCTCATTTCTCAAACATGCTGAAAAGGAAAATATCAAACTTCTAATTTTGGACTGTTAGAAATGCTACTATCTCCTACACTTCTCTAATTTATTTTAGAACCCTTCCCCGTAACACTCCAGATTCCTACCATTATTTCCATACCTGCTTCCACGGTATTTTATCATCTTGCCTTCATCCCTCTGATCCCTTTTCTTTCCTTTTCCTTTTTGTTGTGGTCCCTAATCTTGCATTCCCTATTCTGTGTCCTCTCCCAGTACTGTCTTCTCTTTACAATCTTCCAAAACCTTCTGCTTTTTATTTTTCTACCTGTATTTATTTCCTGGCCCTGAGGTTTTCTTTTTCCCTTTATTCCCTGTCCTTTCTTCTGTTTTTCCCTCCTAGAGCTAAAATGATACTCCAGCCATGACCTACCTGAAAAGAGAGTTACATCTTTTAAGTCCATTGTCAGTACTAAAGGGATGGAAAATATCTCAAAAAGAGCTAAATGACCATTCCAGTCACTGTCCTGGACAAACAAGTGTAACTCCCATCAACAGCTGGAGAAGTTCAGCACCTGAGTCAAGTTATTTCCCATTTGCCACCAGTGACTGCTTGGCGTGGGAGTCCGGCTATAGCAATCTGTCCTTGCACTAGGGCACGAAGACACAGACAGAATTTCATGCAGTGGCTGCAGGGTGTTGGTGATGAGAAAAACAACTCTGATAATATAAGTCCTTTCTTCACTCTAAACTGAGAACAGAACCTAACTGAAGTGAAAAGTTTGTTGAAACTTAAAAAGTAAGGAAGAGACCTATGTAAAGATGGAGACAGCTATGCACCATTTCAGCCCAGTATTCTGCTGGATGTCTAACAAAATACCAAAACATCACAAGAGAAGTTCCTTGCATGGCATGCATTGCGTAATGAGTATCACCAGTAATGAAAGTTTTACTCTTGGCTTCAAATAAAGTGGTGTAACATCCTGTGAAAAGACAGAATTACCACACAAGCAATTAGGTCAAGAGGATAAAAAGAATAGGAAGCATTTGTTCCCTGAACTTCTTGAGATCTGCCCATCAAAATAGTAATGTTTGCTTTTCAAGACAAAACAAGCTAACAGCAACATGCAGAAGAAATCATCTTTATGGCCAACACTACAGACAAAATACTGGGGAACTCTTCTGTTTTTCATGGTGAATAAATAGCCCCTTTAACACTCCCCAGTTGAAAACCCAGTTTCCCCTCCAGCTGGTGCTGCCTGGACAAGCTGGAGCTGTCTTAGGCACAGCTCAATCCAACTTGCACACCAGATCTTACAAAATTTCCTCTGTTTTCTTTGTCTCACTCTTTTTGTATTGCTTCTGGTGGTTTTCTCTGTGTGTTTTTGTTGCTGCTTGCTTCCCACCCTTACCACTCTCCAAGTGCTTGCTGGGCAGGCACAGCAATTCCATGTAAGGAATGCAGGAAAGAGAAGCATTCCTTGATTTTTCTGTGCACAGTAACTTGCATGACATTTGATCATAGACAGAGATTAAGTCATTCATGAATAGGGCCCAAAGGGAGGAACAACTCCAGAAAAACAACCCTCCTCACTGTTAGTGAAGCATCCAGGACTCCACAATCATTACTGCCACACTTACAGTTCATAGCCGATCTGGCAAAGCAAGGAATACAACTGCAGGCTCTGTGGTTTAAATAAAATATATCTATAGCAGCTTGGATCAATGTTTAAAAATGTTCCATGTTGTTTTAGTCCAAGGACAAGCTTTTAAAATTAAAAGAAAACTTTGGCTTTAATTACAGATTAAAAGTGAAAGTTGTTTAAAAAAGAATCCATATTCTAAGAACAGTAATAGAAGTTATTTAAAATTTAAAACTAATTTTTCTCTCTTCCAGAGTGTGACAAGTCTCCTTGTAAATATTTAAAACACAAGTTTGAAAGCTATTAATTTGTGGACAATATTTAGGGTGCTTCTGCCTTGCTGTTGTGAATCTTTGGCAGAGCTCAACTTTTTCCTACACTTATATTTTCAATCTAAAATAAGTGTCAGATTTTGATGCACGCTACAGTGGCCAAAAAATAACCGCAACCGTAACTTGTACCTCCTTTTCCCCTAAATTTTGTCACCACATATGTGTGATGCAGCAAATGTCACCACCCTGTGCAGAAATGCAAAGGGTTTATTCCAGAGCAGCTACAAGCAATGTGATCCCACAGTGGTTAGGTGCTACAATGGAGAAGCTGCTGCTCTTGGGATGACTTTCAGCAACAATTGCCCATCTGAAAATCATTAGTGCATAGCAGTGGATTTTCCACATGTTCATATGCTGGACAAGCAGGTTGCCCTTGAAGTATGGTTCCCTGGGGGAAGAAGGAAAACCCAGAGAAAAGTATTCTATTGTCAGATCACGGTTTCACTAGAGCCAGACAAAAATATGGTCAAGTATTCACTTGGCTGCTCTGCTGGCAAAACGATAGGGTACCGAAATGGAGACAGCTAATGAGGAAGGCAAAGAATGAATCTCAGGAAGAAGACCTTAAAGGAGTACAGATTTTTTTTTTCATTTAAAAAATCAAAAATAAGGGTAAGTATGCAAATGTAATGACATTCTGATTATTGACCTTTATTTTTATAAGGTCAGAAATGTTTAGAAAGGGTAGTATTTTCCCAATAAAATATCCCATCTTTGAATTCAGCTGTGTTTGAAGTACCAATAAGAAAGTATTGAAAGAGCTGAAGTAAAAGAGTGTATGATTCTAACTAGGCAGTGTTTGTTATTTAATGCCCCATTAATCGATAATTTGGCTTGAAGGAGGAAAAAAAGTTGGCAAAAGGGAGTGGAATTCTTTAGCTCCTTGTTTTACTTAAGAAAAATTCCCAATGGGCTTCACTTAAACAAAGAACTTTAGTTTTCCACTGGAAAGACAAAAAGAAAATCTTAGTCTAGCATGTCCTGCCACATGCTTTAACTACACAGTAAAAGAGTATGTGCTTGGATCCCAGGCACATTTCAAAAGTGTAGTATTTATTAGCTGCTCTGTTGCCAAGTTCCACTATTATCATTTTATTATAACTAAGGTATATTTTTACTAACTAAATTATATTTAGGTTTTTAGTTTAAGCATTTGAAGGTCTTGGAGTGTCACGTACGGATGACATACAATATATCAAAGGCCTTTGTTGATTTTCTCCCTCCTCTCCTCTCCAAGCAGTTACCCTGTATTTGTGAACTCAGGGCATCTGATTTACCTAAACCCATATTCCAGCTGTAAAGATATGCAGGGGCCAAGGGAGCAAAATCCTTGGATGAAGCAGAGCTCACCAAGGACGAAGGTGAGTCCTGTTTCCAGACATGCCCCTGCATGCGTGTCCCTCACACCCTGACGGGGCAGGACAAACCCACCTCTCCCCACCGCCTCCTTCACACACCTTGCTCCAACACTCGCCCTTTGGCTCACCTAGACCTGGCTTTCTGCTGAGACCTCCTGTTCCCTGCTGGGCTGGCGGTGTTGCATGGTGAGACACCATGGGTGAGGGTGGGCAGGAGCCAGCAGCTCACGGGGAGTTTACCTCAGAAGGCTTGTCTCCCGTACCTTCTGTAAAAGGATTTTTGGTCTTGTGGGGAGTGTGGAGCCACTGTCTGGAGGCTGTACAGACATGATGGAAGGAAGACATGGCCATGAGGCAGGAGAGGGTTTTGGTGAACTCACATCAGGCTGAGTGCTGCCACTGCTCTGGATAGGGAAGGGGCGCTTCTAAGCAGCCATAAAGCCCACAGAGAGATCTCAGAGCTCCTCAGCAAATGCAGCAGTACTGCAGCACTGAGTACAGCCTTTATTTTTCCTATTTTGTGCAAGGAATGAAGGATGAGGAGTACCCAAATATGAGCACTTACATTCTCCGAGGCTCAGTCTTTGATCTGTGAGCAAAGATCCCACTGAAAGCAGCAGGAGTTCACAAAATGAAGGTTGGAAAGCTTTGCGAACACATGAACATTGTGTGTCAAATCATGTAGCATGCTTTGGGGCCAAAACACTCAAAACCCAGACCAGATCTTGGCAAATTGGATTTTTGCACTTTCAAGCACTTCCAAAGGGTTGGTTTAAAAACATATCTGAGTGTCTGTGCCTCAATTATCGGGTGAAGATAAAGGCCCTTTGAGTCTGGTATAGATATAATTATCGTCCCCTTCTGAAATTAGAGGGAAAAGAATCAGGGGTGTGAATCTGTCAGTTGAATGAGGTATAGAAGAATGAGAAATACTAAGGATATTTTCGCTATACAGATTCACAGTAAATGTAATAAACACAGATGAATGCTTATGTGCTCTTGTAGCAAGGAGAAATTATCACTCATAGTCTCATTAGGAAGGAGTGAAAACATCAGCAGAAAGGCTGGGACAAAATACGGAAAGGAAAACAGGCTTATAAAGAAACCTGCCATTTTTGTTCATTTAAATGTTTGAACAAGCATTTGTTCACATGGCTTTAGATAGCAAAAACAAGACTTTGCATAAAACAAAGGATTACTGGGATCAATACCTGCAGGTCAGCCTTGTCTTCTCTGCTCACTTCTGTGAAAAGGATTTTCAGCTTTGCAGGGGCAATCTGGAGTAGGCAACTCAATAAGGTATGGAATTTGAAAGCAAGATATACATTGTTTGTAGACAATAAAGTTGGGAAACTCTTTTCCTCTGTCATTGCAAAAAATTCACTGCCATGGTAAACTTCTACATGGCAAACAGCAAGAGAACGCACTTGAATTCCACAGATATCACCATTGTAATAAATAGAGCACTAAGGAAATATATGTGCATCCGTGTGCATGTATATATAATGGAAGATTTTATGTCTTACAAACATCACTAGAATCTCAAACTCTGGCCAGAGCAGGACAGATTTTTTGGTTTCTCTTCACTTCAAAAAGTGTCCCTAAACATCCAGCACTACTGAGATTCAACAAGTGGGAAGCCCAGAACTACTGTAATTATATCGCAGATAGAGAAGCCTGATATCCAGGCTTCACCCAGCATCCCTGCTCCTCCAGCTGACATAAGTTTCACAGGCTGCATGTGGTTCTTTCTGACACTGCTGACACAAACAGGGCTGCAGACACCCAGAGCTTTCCCCAATAAAGGAACAAAGGCTGTTATCTTCTGGAGGAAGCTCCTATTTGAACATGATCCCAGGGAAATGAATTAGTGATGCAGAAATCAACAGCTACACCAGCTAAACAGCACGAGAGGCAGAAAAGCAGGACAATGATTTTAGGGTGTCTGTGTAATGGACAATCCACCACCTCAGTGCAAAGCTGCCATAGTCAGGAGCAGGCCACTGGATTTGCGCACCGACTCCAGAACCTGCTCCCTGAGCAGCCAGCAGTCCAGACTCTGCACGGTGCAGCCCACAATGGGACAAAGCCAGATCCAGCTCCTTGGGGTAGAAAGAGCACTTAGACAAACAGGAACCTGGGATAAAAGTCTCCCTGAAGTCAAGGGCTGAGATAAATTATCCAGCACACCAAGACCTCATTAAATCTGCCCGCAGTGTCTAGCCCACAAAGTACATCTAGTGCAAGGAGCGCAGTCCTGCTGCTGTTTTGCAATGCATTACAAAATACCTTGGCTAGCAGAAAGAATTTGAGGCAATTTGCTCCTGAAGAGCCAGGTCGTGAAGAGTCTTCATTTTTCCAGCAAACTGGATTTAAGTTGACAAATAGAGAAAAAGCTGACAGAAAGAAAAGAAAAAACCCTGACAAAGTAAGGGGAGATGGAGAAACCGACAACATTTAACTTGATCTTCGAGGGTGTAAATCTGTCAATACCCACAAATGACCACAAGGCCACATGCCAGTTTTCACTCTGAGATACCGTAACTAAGACATTTGGCTGGTACCTCACATTGGAAAGAAAGTTTTTACATTTAGAAATGTAAAACATTGTAACATTTAAGGAATTTTGGCTACAGCCCACTAGCCAGCCTTCCCCCAGCCTCAGCTAGGGGATTATTTTGAATGTTGCTTTGCTTTTTGTGCATCTGTTGCCTAAATCAATGTGGAGGCATGAGGGAGGGACTGAAAATTGGCTCTAGAAATAGTGGTATATTTTAGTGTCATAACTGAGAGTCTTGGCAATTCCTTTTAACTTGAAATGTCAGTGCCATACCAAATGATCTGGTCATCATAACCTCAATTTCTGGTCATCAGTGAAAGAACAGAGATAAAGCCTCGGACACTGGGTTTCAAGGCCACTATGAAAAATTAAGGAAAACAGATTTCATGGCTCATTGGAATTTTGTTTTACCTATTTTTGCGTTTTCAGCTGCTCCAGCTTCATATGTTTATCTGATCTCTTTCTGTTTGAATTGTTTTTCACTTTTCCAGATTTTCTACAATGCAGTTTACCTCTCCTCCAAATCTCTTCCCTGCTTAAAGCTCCTGCTCTTATTTTTTTTTTTTTTTTTTTTTTTTTNCACTTATACAAGCCTTTTTTGCATTGCATGCTTTTACTGTTAGGACATATTTCTCCTTTAGCAGATCTAAAGTGGTGATTTGATGCCAATTTAATGCCATAGAGCATAAGAGACCTCAACAGGCCTTTAGTAATCGCTGGTAATTTCCACATCTGCCTCTTTATCTCATATCCAAATTTTTAAATCTGAATCCAAGTCTGTTTTTCTAGATAGAAATCGAACTCTACAGATGAACATTAGACGAGGTTTTGCGGAACAGGTGTTTTTAAAAGTGCTCCCCTTTCTCCTTCAAGCCGACAAAACTTTCATTCATGAACAATACCTACAGGTATCTGACATTTTCTGAATTGCATGTACAAACTCCTCTACAGCTCAGCATTATTCCATGCAGATATCCCTTCAGTCCACTTCTCAAATTGTTCAAAAACCTCTAAAATGCTTCTCTGTGAATACACATGGAATATCAGAAGTCTGGTCTCACTAAACTGCTTTCATCGTTATGTTCCTGGTATTCACATTATGGACAAATGACCTAAAAAAATCAGTTAAACACATAAAGGAGGGTTGGTTTTGGGTTTTTTTTTCAAATTATAGAATTACTTTTAAAAACCACAAACCAGCAAAGGGAAATAGGATTTGCTGCATCAGATAAGATCATTAGTTTATCTGGTCAGGCACATTAAGTGTGCAGCTTTTCAGAAACGAAAATTAAAATGGGAGGAAGCAATGGTGGATAAAAAAAATTTTGCAGTTCAATACTATATCAGTTTTTACAGTATTTTAAGAAGAATAAAAAAAAAATCACCCAAAACAAAATAATCCAGTCTTCTTATTTCCCTAATTTTTTCTATTACAATCAATTGATAAATTCTACCATTTGCAACAGCATGAATACAATTTCTTAACCTACTTGAAACTCACCAAACACTGTTTTGGTGCATGAGCCTGGAGAGTTTCAAGTGTTTCCCACTGATATCAAAATCTTGCCGTGGTAAGGAAAACACATGTGTTTGTGCATGTAAGCAAACACAGAAAGACCTAAACCATTTTCTTTATTTAGAGCTTTATGAGTGAATACAAACAAGGTGCTTTTCACTACTTTCACCACAGGCATAAAATATTTCAGACTCCAGGACTACTGAGAAGCTCACAGTTTTTTTCACCAGTCATCATGCTCCAAATTTACAAGCCTAACTCAGATGGTTATTACTGGGATGTACCTGCTTAAATCCCTTCCACAGATGGGAGAGTGAACGCTGTTCATGCCAAGTTTCAGTCTGGATTGAATTTTTACAGCTGGGTCATAAATTTGCAGATTAAAAGGGTTCTAATGGAAACATAGGTACAACTTTAACTACAACAACATGAACAGCAGCAATGTAACACTGCACGAGGGACAGTCTGGGCTACAAGCAGAATCTACCAGGAGTTACCCAAAGTCGCATTATTTCTCCCCAGCAGCGGCGGAAGGAGGCTGGGACATGCAGAAAACTCATGCCAGGTGTGAAGTTTCAATTCAGATGTTTTTCCAGAAAGAAGTGAAACTTTTATGGGCTTGCCATTCGTTTAAGTTTACTGCCCCAGCCAGAATGTGAAAAGTCCAGCCCTTTTTTCCCTTCTGCTACTATCCCGTCTCGCCTGCGCCTGCCTTGTCTGCACCCTGTCCCCTCCTGGTCACACTTTCCTGCACTGCACACAGATTAGTATGTTAGTCAGAATCACCAAAGGCAGTGGTTACTTGTGATGAGGATTATAGATTTCATATGTAAAAGTGATCCACCAGGCAATAAAGAGGAGGTTTGTCCCTGTAATTTCTCTTTCTTCATGCAGGTGCCAGGGGCAGATGTCTTGGTGCAGGAGCAGAGTAAGCTGCAGTCCCACAAGAGCCCTGAGGATCAGAACAGGCACATTTCAGTGTTGGAGCCAGCACAAGTCTTGCTCACAACCCAGTGATGTGCCTCCAGCCATGGCTTTGTCTGCTCCAAAGTGCTTCCCCACCACTGATATATAAAGTTGTGTGTGAGTTCTAAGCCACTTCTGATGAGGTGACAGCACACATCTCTCTGTGTTTTGTTCCTCTTTTTCACTATTCCACATATGAAGTCATGCCATATTTTTCAAGTTCATTGGCCTACATCTCCCCTTTGGCACAAACAGCTGATAGTCACATTTTGCTGCTTGGTTTCCTGGGTCAGGGACAGAGCAGATACCCCCTCCTTTGTGCCTTCAGAAGCATGCTGGGGACAGCTGAAGTGCCAGGGCCCCTCTGCATGCTCACCAAGGCAGCACAAGGCAGCCAGACCACAGAGACATCCCACGGAATGCAAACCACTGCTCCTGCCTGGTGCTGCCCTGCTCTGTCCCTGGTTCTTGCACCAGGGCTGCAGCACCCAGAGTTTTCTGCTGCTCTGCTTGAGCTGGTACATGGCTCATTTGCCTCATCTTGTTATCTCCCCTGAGCCCCCATGTGCCCTCCTCTCTGAGCACTTTTTGCAGCAATGGCTGCAGCTGGCTGATGTTTGCAAGGCTGAGGGACACCTGAATCAGGGCAGAAGCCACGGCAAGGCAGCACATGAGCCTGGAGTTTCTGCTGCAAGACATCTGCACTGGGGAAAATCATGCTCAGGCAGTGGAAGGAGAGAAGGAATCACATCCATTACACTAAATGAGTTTTCCCAAGCTGTAGTTTCACACACTCTTTAAATATCCTTAAATTAACTGCTAATTTTCTAACTAATTTCCCTATTATATTCATTACTAACCATGCAGTCTAGAGCTAAAACTGGAAAACAGTCTGATTTATGACTATGTGCTTTTCCATGCACATAATTTCCTGAAACATTCCCATTTTGGCTGGCCCCAGGTTTTAAAACCAAGCATAATTCTGAAGACATTCAGAACAATGGGAAAATGGGGATAAATGTTTTTTTCTCTTTGAAAACACCGTCACTAAATGAGTGAAGCCTAAGGCTTGCCAGAGAACAGCTCTTGCTGAGGCCTGGAACATTGACCAACTGTGAAGAGGAGTATTAAAATATGCAGTTATTAGAGATTGGTGACAGTACCACACATTTTTCCTGCTGTGTCTGAGAGAGATCTTGGGCAAGCACAGGGATCTGACGCTTTTTGGCCACTGCTGTGAATATTTGCTGTGATTATTGGGAAAATTTCAATGGTCTTGGAGAAACAAAGGCGGGCTTGCAGCACCGGCAGAGGCAGCGACAACATGTGGCCATGGAAACAAGGCTGGTGCCCTGATTTTTTTGGTGTCTTCTCTGATTTTTCAGTCAAATGTTGTAATCTTTTCCATTTCGAATCATTCATGCAAGAACATCTTGTTCTCTACAATGATAAAGCTGTCAAGAGTCCTGACACGTGCTGCTCTGAAGCAACCTGATTTGAAGAAAATCCTCTGCAGCCAAACAACTGGCTCAAGACAGTTTTTACTGAAGCATGTGGAAAATTTGCCATGACATAACAGAAGCAAAACCAGACAATGTGCCTACAGTCCCCGTCTGCTTGTGGGGTCTCCACAGCCCTTATACCTGAATTACAGAACAGGCAAAAAAATGCTGCTATTTGAAGCACATCTTATCTGCATTGAGGCGGATCTCTGGAATCTTTAATATTTTGGATTTAAATTTCAATAATTAATATTTTGGGAAAAAAAATCTTAAACATTCATAACTTTGTGCATCTGAAAACATACATAAAATAAGAATGCAGTTTTTGCATCCAGCACCTGTGAGTAAACAAATACTCTTTTCCAATAAAGGAGTGGAGTGGACAGAAGTGGCACAGGAAAGCTGCACTGCCAGGAGTGCTGCTTCTCCCCTCAGCAGGGCTGGCTCCAGGCAAAGCTCTTCCTTGCCCAGGGCTGGCAGTCCCTGGGTGCCCAGGCTTTTGGGACAGTGCTCTGCCCCCAGCTGTTGTTGTTCCCAGCCTACCCAGTGCTCTCTTCCTCCATTCTCCTACCTGAGAGAGGTTGGAACTGCTACCTTCCCACAAAGAAGATTCTTTTTTGATGAAGCACTGTTTTTTGGGGTCATGTGGAGAAAATCCTGACCCATCTCCCTTGCAGCTCAGGTACTGAGAAATCAAGAAACTCAAGAGAGCTTAAAAAAACAGCTTATTTGATTTTTGGTGTTTGAACTGAAAGCAATGCAAAAAGTGAACCAAACTAGCAGGGAATGGGTGGGATCTTCAAATTTCTCAGGTTTGGACTATCACATCTGGTATATTAAACCTGACGCTTCCTGTGAACTAAAGCGATTTCCTTTTACTATTTCTTTAGGAAAAAAACCAACAAACCAGTAAATTAAATGCAATCTTCTTCTCAATTCTCAATTTCATGCTATTTTAGTTGACGAATCAGGTAATGTAATAATAAAATGCCTGCAGAAATACGATCTTAACTGTGCAACCTTCAAATTGCTGTTATGCTGCTGTGTGCACTTAATACTGTACTTGACATTCACCTTTTATATTTCACTTCTGGATGACATTAGGATCTGCAAAAAAGACCTCCTTCAGCTCTCCCAGGTTACCATTTATTTCAAAGTATCCCCAAGGTCTCCAGCACCGTTTAGATCCAACTTGCAAGAGTCAATGCTGTGAGCAGTTTTTGTGGGTCCCTTGAGTTGTTTCTGAAAACAGGTTCCATTGTGTTCGTATTATGCTTTCAGATTTTATGGCTTATTTTTAAATTACATGTTAATTTCTAAAAGTGTTAAATTGCGAGGAAAAGTTGGCAAGGACCACACAAAATCACAGCATTGTTCTGCAGTTTGTTTCTCTCTGTAGTACTTATGTGCATGGCTCCACCCGTACATTTAAGGGCTCTGTAGGAGTGTGGGCCTGATCCTGCAGAGTGCCGAGGGTCTCATCGGAGGTGCTCAATGTGCTGCAATAAATGACCCAGGATCATGCTTTAAAAATCACCAGCTTTTCAGGATCCAAAAGAAGGAAAGAAAGGAAGGTGAGAGGAAAGAAAAAGTCAGTACTAATGAAAACATCAGGAACAGGGCATACTCCTGAGTATAAATGTCTAAAAATAGAGATCAAACATCTTCAAAAATCAGCCAGTCATTCAAATGCTTGTTTAAAACCACCCTCTTTTCCAGGCCTGCAAATCTTGAGTTTCCTCACTGTTTTTATTTTTTCTGGCTTTTCTACTGAGCTAACTAACATATAAAGTGAAATCAGTGAAAAATCTGCCTACAGAAAAAGGACTCCCTGTCCTGCCATTTTGTCTCTTTTTCTCTTGTTTTCATTTTTGCTATCCTTCACTAGACAACAATATCCCAGAAAGCTGGGAATTTTTCATTTCCTTGTGCTACCACAATGCGGAACATTTTGCCACTGCAGGTGACTGACAATAGGGTACTCAGGGAGCACTGCAGCGTGATTACAGAAAAGTCAGCATTTTAGTGATCCGTAAACCAAAGACTGACGTTGCCTCTTTAGATTTATATTCAGCTTCACTACAAACATTAGATCTTTTCCTTGTAGATTTCTGTAGTGCTTGTTGCAGTCAAGACTGTTATTTCTGCACGCATTTGTACAATCAATACAGGTAGACAAGTCTGGTTTCACTTATTCCTGTCACACAGAGAACCCGCTGTGAGTGACTGCATGCCAAGCAGTTAGTGAAAACCAGTTCTCCAACACGGCTTTTTATCTAAACGAGAACACTGAACCAAGCCTTTCAGTCATCAGTTTAAGATGCATATTTGACCAATTATACATACTTATACCCACACCAGGACTGATCAGAACCGAAACTGTCTGCTTTACGCGAACACACTTGTGTATGTCCTGTTATATATATAAGAATATCAGCTTACGACAGAAAGACTTAGAGAAGCCTGCGACAAACCCGAGACGGCTGCGCTGCTCCCCGGCTGCTCCGTTCTGCCCGTTCCGCCACCCGCAGCAGCGCCCGAGCTCCGCAGCCTGGGGCCGGGGAAGTGGCACTGGGGCACTGCACCTGCGAGGGCTCCTGCGAGGGCTGTGCTGCTCCTGCTCCAGCACTGAAACTGCTCCCCATGAGCTCACGGTAATTGCGTGGAGGTATGAAACGAGGCTGCTCCGCCGACAGTCAGTTATACAGCCTGTCCTTGATCTTTATGTGGGATTTCCCATTTGCGTGAAGCTGGAGTAGCATATGGTCCCGTGTTTATAAGCATGTTAATGACCGAAATGGGAACCTCTACAACCCGTTTTCCTTATAAACTTTAAACTGCAATTTCTTGTTTTTGTTACTGGACACTGCACTCATACGCTGTTAATTTGGCTGTTGAGACACACGTGGCGACGCTGACCCCGGGCGCCGGGCAAACAAAGCAGCTCCAGACACACTGATGTACATGAAGTCGGGGTCCAGCCCCTAATCAGAACCAGACAGGGCGAGTAAGCCTTACTCATTATCTGCTACAAAAAGTTACCTTTCCAGAATAGCACAATAAAGAATTACTTTAAACTCCAGTGACTGCCTGTCCTCACAGGCACAACGACCTTGCCAATCATTTCTCAAAAATGAAACATCAGTTTTCACTCTGTGCTTTTTGAAATACTGCTTAAAATGTCTTCATAAATTAAAACCTCTAGTAGGGACTTGACAATCCTGCAACAGCTCCTTTGTGTTAAAAATTAACTGGTTTGCTCTACAAAAAAAATTGCAGTGGGGAACTCCTTGTAAGTGGCAATATCTCACTTAAAAATACACTTGCCACTTTCGGGAGTGCAAGAGTGGTAAAGTCAGCCATACCATGTTATTTGCTTAACCAAAATGTATTACAGCTATTTTTGAAAAACACAGATACAGGTATGGTAATGTACTGCACTGAGAACTGCCAACCCTGGTATTCAAATTACAAAGAAAAAAAAGTTAAAAAAGTAAATCATCCTTATTTTTCTCTCCCTACCTAACAATCATGTGAATAATTTTATCTATTTGAAGGTAAGTTTCATAAGTGGACAATAACTTGGAAATATTTGCTTTCTTCATAAAAAGCTTAATTCCTGCATGTATAGCATCATCAGAAAATTGTTAATGGGACTCTAATCTTGTGTCTGAAAAAAAGCCCATTTGTACCTATGTTTCCTGAATGTTCATACATATATAGCAACAATATAGCAAAAAAGTCATGTATATGCATATATGATACCTATATCATGTGTAAATATATATTACTCTTTTTTTTCTTCCTATATACTGCTTGTCTGCTTTCGAAGTGCAAAAAAATAAAACAATATCCTAGGAGCAGCCAGTCTGTTCTAAACAAATGTGAAAATTTTAAGAAAGATATTTAGGAACTGACTTAAATACAATCTCAAGAGGAGTTCCAGGAATGTCACTTACGAAATTTAAGGACAAATATAGTAGTTTTTAGTCATTCCAGCACAGCTGGTGAATTTACACAGTTACAGTGTGCCTCTCTAGTGTTTCACATTACTGGCCATATTTTTCAGTGCAGCTTGAAATTTGTCAAGAAGAACTTAATCCAGTAGCAAATTTATCATAAATTTTAAAAAGTCATTGCATCCATTTTAGGTTACAGTATAAAGTACAGAAAAACAGAAGTTTACATATCTGAGCTTCTGCATCTGTTCTTGAGTAACTTTTCACTTAAAAAGAAAACTTGGCAGACAATATACTTGTAATGTAGACCAAATGCATTTGGTATGTTCAGAAAAAAAATCTAATTAACAGAGAGAGTTTATTTTGAAACTTATTAATTGAGCATGCTCTATTCTTTCTCCCCACAAGATCCCATTTGTCTACAGGGCCCCCACTTGTTCTTTGGTCATTCCCAACAACCTCTACAAACATCCTCCTAATCCCCACCAACAGAACCCAGTCTCGTGGCCCCTCCCCATGGACAAAAAATAAAACCCACAGGAAATGTGCCAGAAAAGAGAGAGCAGAGACGGCAAACTTGAGAGGTTGCAAAGGCACCTGAGCCTGCCTGGCAAGGAAGCCAAGGGGAACCAAGTACAAAATCTAAATCTGTATTAACTTTACTGCAAAATCCTCCAGTACTTTTCAGCAATATCCCCACCTAAAGTGATCCTGCCATCAGGGTGGTCCCTGGCAGAAAAAGCTGCCAAGAAAGGCACAGGACAATACGTCAAAAACCTGAGACACTGGTGAAGACCTTCAGAGACTGGGATGCAAAACTTCATATCTTTCAAAATGAATTTTTTTTTATTTTACCTTATGTCCCAAAGAAATACAGAAAAAGTTTCACAAGAGGAGCCTTCCAGCATTTCCTGCCTCACAGGGACTTGAGCATGAACATGAACCAGGCAGTCCCATGTGCCCAGCTCTGACTGTTAACACAGTGGATGACATTATGTCACATGTGTATGTTTTTACTGATAAGATTAAAGTAATAAACTATGTGTTATCCTTCAAAAACAGTAAGACAAGGTATTTAATGGCCAGGTCTGTTAGTTCTAGAGAGTGATGCAGAAATTAGTGTACACTAATGCCTGTATTCCTAAGAGATGCATGAGCACCAAAGGGTCACATACTGGACAAGGCATTCTGAGGACAGAAAACATGCTGTACAACAGGGGAAGGTGTTCACGTGCACTCCACTGAAGGGCATATGACTCATGTAAGTGCCACAAACAGCCACCTTGAAATTTCAAAGCCCTCCTCCTCCTCCCAGCTGTGGCCATCAAGAACTTCAGTCCTCCTCTAGTCCTCCCTTATTGTAATAGAATGCACAAGAGTTTGCTCCTTCCTTTGGCTCATCTGACAAGAAATGGCCTGTAAGTGTCATTTCAAAAATTATCCCCATCGCTCCATTTCAAAAGCAAGCCACCTTCTTTAGTGCTCAATAACAGCACTTAACTGTAATACTGCAGGCAGAACTTCTCCAGAGAATGAAAGGGTGGACAGGATTTATCCACTCTGATATGAGAGGATGGACAGGAGTAATCTACTCTCATGCAAGAAGCTGGACAGGAATTATCCACCTGTCATATGAGAGGATGGACAGGAGTCACCCAGTCTCATAAAAGGCACAATCAGGAGGCACTTATCCCAGGAGCCACTGTCTACTGAAGATGTCTGTAATAGAAACCATGCAGAAAAATATCCCTTACCTGTGCGGTAGACAAAATTGCCTTCTGTCTCTGATGATGATGGAGACACCAGCTCTTCCTCAAATTCATTGGAACTAAATGAACCGGAATGATTCCTTTGCCTTGTTTTTTCCATCATAGCTGCATTAGTAGCCATGACATGTCTCAATGAGTCATTTAGGTAACGATTCAGTAAGCTGCTTTTGTATTTGGGGGGTGACACATAATCCTCATTGGCACTTGCTTCTGGTCTCACTCCTGTTTTTATTACTGAACTTTCAGTTTTAATCACAGTGTGATGAACTGGTTTGTTATATCCCCCTTCATTCATATGGTTTCTCGGAGGATTTTCTCCATCTGAAAACAAAAGAACAAAGCTATAGTAATGCATTGACTAATACATTAACTTAATATTTAACACAAGGCTTTCTCTACATGTTTTGAATTGTGATAAATATAAGCAAATCTAGACAGTAACTTCAGCATTAGACACAGATTTTCATTTTCTTCTGTTCACACATTGCTCATAGTAGTTCCCATGATTCTCAGATGTTCCAGCTATTCTAAATTAATTAGCTGTAGAAAACAGTCTTTGAGTATAATTTGTTCATGAGTGACACAAGACAGGTAGAAAAAAAAAAAGTGTTCTAACTCAATGATAAGCATTTAAAAAGCTATGTGAACAGTGTGAATTAACATAACTTGAAATTTGGTTTGCCTGAGTACCACAGCATATTTAGGTGCATTTGCTTAAACTGTACTGCTTTAATTATTCTGTAAGCAATCTTTCCAAGGGAAGTGAGTCGAAATGTGAGTACATTACCACATTTTTCAAGAAATGTGAGTACACACTGAAATTGGAACAAAGATATTTGAAATAGAGTACAAATTGAGACATACTCTTCTAAAAATTCACATCCAGATTTCTGACAATTTTCTGTAGGATTTGTTCCTGTCATTGTATCTCCATGTCACAACTGTCTAAAAAAAGTACTTGCAGAAAGAATTAACTCAAGAGTTCTATTAAAAATACAGGGTATTTAAAAAAAACAAACCCTGCATTTGTTATTTGAGTAAGAAAGATAATTCCAGTGCATCCTTTATGGAAAACAGTTGCTAGGAAAATACATAAAATAAATAACAGTATTATTTAGTTTATCTTCTAAGATGTCCCATTAATCAGATTCTCCCTTTAAAGATGTATATTGCTATAGCCCTTCCATGAAGGAACGTAACAGTCAAGTGATTTCTCATTTCTTTATATCAACAAAAGTAATCAATTTTTTTCCTTTAATGCAGATTAAAGGAATAGGTTTGTAGAATGCAATGAACTAACAATTCTATTTCTAGCAACAATGAAATATAACAACATGCAGCCAGATTGCCACGTTGAACAACTTACACAATCCTGCTTTGCAAGGCTGTGTGGTAACTGGGAGCCAAAAAAGGCACCTAATTCACAAAAAAAAATAGAGGCAGATCCACGGAGGGTATTTGTGATTAAAAATTAGAGCTAACTTAAGGTATCTAATACTTTCCAGATATATTTTAATCAGTTTAAAATCGATAAAGAGCATCAGCCAACCTTCAGAGCATGAGTCATCGCTGCTCACGCTGAGTCGCTCAGCGTTTCCCTGAACATATTTGTTGTACAGTTTTATTCGTAAAGCCCAGCTGAGATCTGGTTGCCTGACAGTGTTCTTCAGGCGACGTCTTGCATTGGCAAACCAGTTTGATACCTGCAAACAAACGTGTGTATTAGTTTCCCTTGAAAATTACACAAATAAACAAATCCATAGAGCCCTCAAGAGTTTTATGTATGCTTCAAGGATACAGCAAACAAGAGAAATATCAACAGAAGTCCACGAGAGCAGGAATCTCATACAGGAAGGTAAATTCAGGCTTCTCACCCTTCCCATGTGTTTGCAAAACTACATTTTCACAAGGTTTCAATTAAGGTGTTCCAAACACTAGTTTTATATTAATCTCTTTGTTTTTGTTGTTTTCTTAATTTTAAAGATAAAACCCCGAACTTTCAATGTGAACCTTCAATGTATAACCAACTTCCTAAATTAAAATAATATCTAATATTCAGAAATTTCCTTTGATATTTATATAGGATACAATAAGGCTATTGAACAGAAAAAGACATTCTAAATTTGTTTATATAAAAGACCAAATTCTCCCTTGTATTTTAACAGTACTCAGTCTGACAAGCTGTGGGCATCAGGAAAGTCTCACACAGAGTACGATATACTTTGACTCACTGCAGAAATCAACCATTTGCTTTACAGAGCAGCAGATTTTACAAACTCTTTTTGTTGTGGACAGTCTAAAAAACAGTAAAGATGCAATTTCTTACAAGGCGACTACTAAACAATAGTCTGGTTTGTCTTCCTTCCCAGCTGCTGAGCATTTTCTAGAGCTTGACATAGCAAAATGGATACATGTTAGCATCCCTCTAGCATACAGGCTCATCACAAAGGCTCAAACACAAGTATTTCACAGTGTTTTAGGCACTGAATGATCAAAAAGGCACAGTCTACCTTTCATTGCCAGCAGTGCTAATTAAACCACCAAATGGGATGCATGTACTTGCAGTGACTTTGCATGAAAGTACACCAGAGAAAATACTGGCCTTGATTCTACTGCAACTCAAAAAGATAGAAAATTGGAAATACTGACAAACCTATCTTTATTATGAGCAAGAGCAGAGGCAAGTGACCTACATTCTAATGATATTCACTTAAAGATAAATAAGGCATTAAAAGTACTGTTTAACCCTGGCAGGAATAAGTGCATTTTGACATGACCTCTGCAAGAAAGAAGCAGAGCAGCATCACTTGTAAAGAATGTTAGCAACCTAAAGCCCTGCTCACATCTTTGAGTTGTGAACATGCACACAGAGGAAGCCAGACTACTGTTGTCACATTTGGACCTGGGAACGATCACACCATTTAATTTACATCAGCCTGCAAAACAGGTTCATACACGTTTCATCAATACATGCCACCCCATCTAATAGAGCCCCAAACTGTAGACCTTAGTGTTGGATTTTGGCCTAGTTTTGTCATCTGTCTGTTGTAGCTAAGGTTACTGTATAAATCAAACAGAAGTATCTGTCTAATTATTCTGGATCAATAATCTCTTCTAAAGTGATTATGAGAAAAATAAACACTATGTGCCTAAAGAAAAAGCAAACCTTCAGTTCAGAGTCCCAGCTAGAACTTAGCAGTGGTGCCTTATGGCTGTCACTTTGGTTTTACTTAAAATGACATTTACATGGAACATGGCTCCCCTGAAAATATGGTGAGCCCTTGATCAGAGTTCAGATGGCAAACACATAACTTTACAAGCCATGTAGTTTACTATAGCAAGTTAGAAAACCAAAACTATAGACGGCAGAGTAAGTAACTTTCATTCTATTCTGAGTCTATTTGCTTATAATCATCATATTTACACAGTATTTTTTACAGTAAATGAGACAGGGTGGGATAGAATCCATGAACTTTCTAATGCTATTAGCAAAATCACTCCAGACTGCTCAGCTGAAGCAGCAGTCACCTGCTGCATGACAGTAGTGTAATTCTGAAATCAAGTATTTAACAGTAGAAATGGATCAATCCAGGGCCCCAAAGAACAGTATTGCAGTTACTGCAGCATTTTACCAAAGTGACAGCTTTCCAACCTCTCACAAGAAAGATTTCATTATGCTTCTTTACATTGCATACTGAAATTTTTCATCAGTGAGGTGCCATTTACAGAAAAGATAGGGTAGCATTAGTGTGATTCATGCATAAAAGCAATTAAATTTAGCAGGAGTGATTTCTGCATGGTATTCTTGGTTTATTTTGGGCTCATTCTTCCCATGCCATTGCTTTGCTTTTTGCATATCAATATGAAAAGATGAGTCATATTTTAAGTCTTCTGCTATGAGAGAAGGGAATAGTAGTATTTGATAATTTTTTCATAATGAGATAAATATATTGCACCTTGTGCTCCTGCTCTTTATGGAGCAGATGATGTAAGTGCCATCACAGAGCACATACAAGACAATCAGGGGATCAGGCCCAACCAGCAAGGATTTGTGAAAGGCAGGTTCTGCTTGACCAACTGATCTTCATCTGTGACAAGGTGACCCACTTAGTAGATGAGGGAAAGGCCATGGATGTGCCTACCTGGACATCAGTAAAACCTCTCACACCATTTCCCACAGCATCTGCTGCAGAAACTGGATGCTCCTGGCTTGGAGGGGTGTGCTCTTTGCTGGGTGGAAAACAGTTTGGGTGGCTGGGTCCAGAGTGCTGGTGAATGGAGCTACATCCAGCCGGTCACTGGTCACCAGTGGTGTTTCCCAGAGCTTGGTACTGGGGCCAGTCCTGTTGAACAGCTTTATCAATGATCTGGATGAGGGGATTGAGAGCACCCTGAACAGTTTGCAGAGACACCAAATTGGGTGGGAGTGTTGATCTGCTGGATCCATGAGCCAAGGCCTGGTACAGGGTTCAGCAAGGCCAAATACTTGCCCCTGGGTCACAACAACCCCTGCAGTGCTACAGGCTGAGGGAAGTGAATGGAAAGATGCCTGCTGGAAAACGACCCTAGGGTGCTGGTTGACATCAGCTGAACATGAGCTGGCAAGTGTCCAGGTGGCCAAGAAGGCCAGTGGCATCCTGGCCTGGATCAGCAATGGTGTGGTGTCAGAGACTGGAATTCTTTGGCATATGGCCTGGTTTGCATCTTAATTCAGGCAGGGGCATTTCTAATGATTTTAAGAACTGGACCAAACATGTGGCCAGCAGGACGAGGGTAGCAATTGTACCCTTGGCTTAGCACTGGTGAGGTTGCAACTTGAGTGCTGGGTCCAGTTCTGAGCCCTTCAGTTTAGGAAGGACACTGAGGTGCTGGATAGAAACAACAGAGCTGGGGAAAGGCCTGGAGCACAAGTCTGATGAGGAACAGCTGAGGAAGCTGGCGGAGGGGTTAGCCTGGAGAAAAGGAGGCTCAGGAAAGATGTTATTGCTCTTTACAACTACCTGAAAGGAGGTTGTAGGTGGGGTGTCAGTCTGTTTTCCCAAATGGCAAGGGATAGGATGTTGCAGTCACAGTCTGCTGCTAAGCTTCCTTGGAGATAGGAAATGCCTAGTCATGGACTAGGCTCTGCTTCCCACCTCAAGACCTTCTCTTATCTCTCTGTAATACTACTGGCTACATTCCAGATATCCTAAGACTATAGGTTATTTCACCCTGACCCTAAAATTATTGGCTAGTTTCCCAATCCTAACTAACCCTATAAAAACCCCTACCTCTGCCCAGTTTGGTGGAAGAAGCTGTCACTGGACACCCCTTCATGGAACCTGCGCTAAACCATTCTGCGGAACCTCTACATGGCCTTCTCGTCTCTTCTTCCGTCAGCTAGCCATGGCAAATCCTAGCAAGCTAAGGAGCTGAAATCCTGAGAGAGCTGAAATCACTAAGAGCTGAACCGCCTGATTACCTCAGGCTGAGCTTGCTAGGATAGCCTGGTGGCTAAGGTCTCTGCTCAGGATCTCCAGGACAAAGCAGTCCCTCCCGGGACCCCGCTATCCGGAACATCTGCGGCAGCTGGGGGCCTGACCCCCCTGGACCTAGCCTGCATTAATAGGATAAGAGGAAATGGCCCCAAATTGAATCAGGGGAGGTTTAGCTTGGATATCAGAAAAAAACTCTTTACAGAAAGGATTGCTAGGCATTGGAACAGGTTGCCCAGCAAAAGTTACCGTGGCTGAGTCACTGTCCCTGAAGGTATTTAAAAGAAATATTAGACTGGGTGCTTAGGGAAATGGTTTAGCAGTGGACTTGGCAGTGCTGGGTTAATGGCTGGACTCAATGACTATAAAGGTCTTTTCCAACCTAAATGACTCTGATTCTGAAAGGACCTCAAGTCTGCTTTTTAGAAGAGAAACCTTTTACTAAAGCACAAAGCCGCAAACTCACTCCAGAAACTCTTATCCTAAATGCAATTACAAGGCTCATTAAAGCCTTGGAAGAAAAGAAAGTTAGTCAAATCCATTTAAGAGATTTTTAGGCCTAATCTGTGATGTGGTAATCTCTAGGTACTTTCCAGCTTTTGGGCACTGGTGCATGTTGCTGGAAAATCCTGATTTCTAAGACATCATGAGATTCAACACCTTTCTCACTCAGTCTTGGACAACCTCCAGGTGTGTGAACTGGAACAGGCTGCATGGCCACAGGCTGTACCAGTCAGCATGCTCACCCTGACCTCCAGCCAACACCTGTCTCCTTCAAAGACAACAACAGTTTTACCACTCATTTCAACCAGCCCTAAATGTTACATTGTCTATCCATGTGGTCTTTAAAAACCTGCCTCTCTACTGCTGTAGGTCCCACTCACAAAGAGTGCCAGTTTGCACCACATTTACCTAAACCATTACAAAAAGAAACAACCAAAGCTGCCAAAAACATCCAACCTTTCCCATGGTCCCAAGCTGTGTTACTGTGATCTCCAATAATAATAACAATAATAAAAAATAATAAAAATTAGATAAAAGGCAGTGGGAAAATCTTTGACACATAAACCTCCCAAGAAGTAAGTATCTTGAAAAAACACATGATGAAACCCACTATTCTTGTAAAGTAACAATCCTGTAGTTCTTTGAGAAGTAAAAAGGCAAAACCCAAGGGGAACGATAATAGATGTGCTTTCCAGCATTCATTTTTTTTACAGCAGTTCAGTTGTTCTCTAAGAGCATCAGGTACTTATATCAGCATCATGAAATATTGACCCTCTGGCTTTACTTCTGAAGACACGTCTTCAATTTTATTGTAATTTGTTCTGCTTCAGTGCTTAAGAGTGGCCAAACTTTCAGAAAGAGAACAGACATCAAGCAATTCTCCTCCTCCAGTAATCCAGATATGCCTTTATAAATCTGAATACTATTAAATCCATAGCAGCATATGACTGATATACAAAACCTTGTACTGAAAAAACCTTCCTTACAACAATACACACATTCATATTTCTTTCTGGAAGGAATATACAGCCATTTTTCTTTTTTATTTCACAAGAACATCTAAACCAAAATTTAAAATAAAATAAATCAAGCACTGCCATAATAATACAAATGAAAATGTAGCATATTAATAGGACAAGTTACTGGATTTTGAATTGGAATCTAATTGGAGTAAAATATAAAATGCCTTTTCAAACTATATTGCTTTTTTGGTTTCCTGCTTTGGCAGTTGTGGAAGTAGAAAACTTTGGACTGTTGGACTGAAATCTGCAATAACATTTGCCTTGAGGACTCCCAAAGACCTTGTTGGCCTGCACAGGAGTAAGTCAGCCCAGAATTTGCCCTAGGTTTTGCTGCTACTACTACTTAAGAAACAAGATGATTTATGATTCCTGCAAAATCCTACCTCCTTGCAAGAGTCTCACTTTTCTTCAACACTGTAGTCAGACATGCATCTGGAATAGTCCCCTCAGTGTCCCGCTGCACCCAAGAACAGTGGGGTAGGCCAAAGTATTAGTAAAGTAGAACAAATTAATTTAAAATCAGCCAAATGGGCGATCACAAAACTAATAATAATAGTAAAATTGTAGAAGATTTGACATGCAGATACTAATAACAAAAGTTATTAGTATCTGCATGTCATTAGTTTGTCCTAATAACAAAAGTAAAAAACAGGGCTGGATGTTCACCTCTTTGTCTCACAGAAGAATTGGTTTTATCTATGCCATGGTCCTTAATTAAGGTCTTGAATTAAGATGAAAGCAAAGCACAGGGAAGAGAGTTACATCTGTATTATCAATATTACTGTGACCACCATCATCGTCCAGGCAGCTGCTAAAGATCTTTTCCAAGGTCGCCAGTCAGGTGAAAAACAAAAGAAACTCCAAGTATTCATTCCCTAAATGGCATTTTGTCAGAAACTCAGAAACTCAAAGGGATATTCAACAGTATATTTTGCCTTTCATATGGCTTGTGACAACAAGGTGTCAGCACATGAGGGATGCTGGGAAGAGGTAGCAGCTGTCAGCAGACAACAGCCTCCACAGGAGTGGAAAGCTGTGGGAGCAAACACCAAGGGACAGCACTGAGACATGTAAAAAGCATAGGAAATACGAGACAGGTCAGCAAACGTGAAGGCATTTAACCCAGAGGAAACATCATACACTGACTCCTGGTTCTCCAACGATATCCAACAATATTATTAGATTAGAAAAACAACTTATAGGGAACCCTGGTTGATGCTTTTGCAAAGTGCTCCTCCTGGGACAGAAGCAAAGCTTTCCAACAGACACCACAGCCCAGTCCCAAACCTGCTCTTAGTTATACCACTTGTCTGAAAGAGTACAGCCTTCAGGAAAGCTATTTCAGATGTACCCAGTGTGACTGAGATCACACCCTGGCATGCTCTCTCACTCTTAGAGAACAAAAATTTTGAACTGAGCATACAAAAAGTAGGTGTAGGGTGTGTGTTGTTTAGCTCTTTGTGGCTCAAGAATTACTGCCTGTGCCAGACATACGTATTTACATCTCATACAGATGCTATCAAATTCCTGGATTAAAAGAGCATCGCACAAAAATGATGGAAAAAACACCTGGGATTTCTCTTTGATGTTGTGCTTCTGTAAATGAAGATAGCTGTGCCTGTTTGCACAGTTCTTTCAAATATTACAGTCCATACAAAACAAAACGGGTCAAATTCAGCTTCAGTGTAAACCCACCAGAGTCACAGGGGTCTAACAGAGTTAAGTGCAGCCCTCCCTGATTATTTTTAATTTTATTCTACACCTTATGTAGATACAGGCTAACACATCCCCATCAGGATTTACCAAAGTTGCCACAAGAGAAATCCTGCAAAACCCACCATTTTTTTCCCCTTCTCTGTTCATTCTGAGGCATTTTCAAAAGAACAGCAGAACTCCTTGAGATGTCATTAATGTTAAAGTGTCCCAATACATATTCTGGATATATGTTTTAAATCTCATGTAAAAATACAGGGATATTCTAAGACACATAGTCCAAAAAAATACTCGTATTGAATCGTGCCATTGAAGGGATAGTGTTTATGTAATCATAGTTTAAAATTTTCATGTATACTTTTTTAAATCCAGAGAAGTTGTTTTAACTATATCTTCCAGTTATAACTGGCATTTTCTGAGACATTAATATTATTTTTGTCAAAGTTATAGTGTTTTTCCTAGTACAATAGTTTCATAGTGAGGTACTGAAGTGTAAAAATTTCCCATTTTGCCCTTACCAGACTTGAGGCTCCTAAAACAAGTTTTTTTGAAGGGACACTCAAAATAATAAAGCTGAATTGCCCCCTGTTTTTTTTTTTTTTTTCTAATCCTTCAGGTTGCTTTGATCTCTTTGTGTCCTTTGCAAAGTGACACATAACGTGTTAGGCAGAGTGATGAGGACGCAATCCTGCAAACACATGGGTTTCATTTTACGCACCTAGCAGTAGCTTGCAGTAAGGAAATTAGATTATTCACAATGCATAAATCTTTGCAACATCCAGACCTGAGATAACATCACTCAGTAACTGATAGCATTTAACCACATATTTCAGTAGAGTGCCAGATGGCAAAGAGAACAAAGAAGTGAGATTTATAGACATTTGCAGCAAAATTTATGCCTCTTACGGCAAGACAACTGCCAGTCACTTCAGGGGAGAATTACCTGAGAGCAAAACAATTACTTCCCATGTCTAATTATATTGCAATGATAATTCCTGCAAGACTGGGTGTGCTGAGCCGCTGCACACAGTGTGTATGGTAATGCTGGTGTCTGTGCAACAGGTGATGACAATTATTATCACAACAATAGAACAGTTTCCATTCCTTTCCAAAAGGGAACAGTAGCTCTCCGCAGTTTCCTCAGCAATTCCTGCTCTGTGCTGAAATCTCCTACGGCTGATATTTTTCACTTGAGAATTTTTAAAGACTAAGCAAAAATATTTTCATTGTATTTATGAATGAGATGAAAGGATGAGGGCATCTATTCCTAGGAGGGCAATTGCGCACTTTTTCCTGATTGTCTTTAGCATTTCTTCAGCCACGATAGCTCAGATGTGGTAATTCTTGTTTGAGACAGATAGCCCTGCTGGAGTGGGGGAGTCCAGGGGAGAGTGGAAGAAGGACGTGCACAGGACCTCTGGTCTTGCTGGCTGCACTGATGCTCCCCGATACCCAGCACTGCCCTTCGCTCAGCTCACAGAGGAGCTTTGGCAGATGCTGTCCCCATCCCTCTCGTCCACGAGAGGCTTTTGGAGGTGGGGGTGAGGGGTTCCTTTCCTTACCTGCACGAGGGTCATCTGGGAGCCGAGAGCCAGCAGAATCTTCTCCGTTTTGGTGGGGTACGGGTTGTCGCGGTGCTTGTAGAGCCACTGCTTGAGCGGCCGCGCCATGTCCTGCAGCGCCTGCCTCTTGTGCCGCACCTTCCCGCCGCTCTGCCGCGCCCTGCCGCGGAGAAGGGGCTGAGCACCGGAGCGGCGGGACACCTGCCCGCTCCCCAGCCCGGTCCTGGGCCCTGCCCGCTCCCCGCCAGGCCCCGGGCTCTGCAGCGCGGATGCGGCGGATGCGCCCCGTCAGAGGGGGGACGCAGCTCGGGGGTGCCCAGCCCCGGGGGGCGCCCTGCCCGGAGGAGCCGAGCCCCGTCCTCGCGGGGTTTTCGCGGACTTTCCACAGCCACAACCCTCGGGCCGGACGACTGCTCAAGAGAAGGTGATGCCACCAGCTCCCCGAGCTCCCCGTGAAGGGTCTGGGCGAGCGGACTCCGAGCTAGTAAATGGCCGCGATAGTGGTGCGGGCCCGGGCGGTGGCCCCGCGGAGATTTCAGCGGGGCCAGGGCTCCGCCAGTGCGAGCATCCCGATGTTTTCGGTGCTCGGCACCTGACAGGCGTGTGGCCGGCGTGTCTACAGAGAGGCTTTCCAGCGCGGCCCGGCCGCACCTCGCACGGCCGGCCGCGCATCCCGCAGCTGCTGCGCCCGCTGCCCCGGGGCCAGCCCAGCCTGATTCCCCCGCCTGGATTTATTCCCCGTTGATAATCAAGAGATCCCCGCGGCACCGGGCAGCTCCCGGACCATTTACCCCCCCGGAACCGGCGGCGAGCGGTGCTCCTAGAGGAGCCGGCGTGCCGCTCCCAACGCCGCCAGCAGCTACGCGAGGCAGCCCGCAAAGCCC
>VXBU01013300.1:386699-425556 GCA_013400315.1 Bombycilla garrulus
CCCACCTCGCCACCCCAAAGCAGCGGCGCGGCGGCCGGCAGCGCCGGCAGGGCCGACCCCGAAGCCGGTGCGCGGCGCGGAGACGAGCGCACGGCATACCCCGTCCGCCGGTTGCGCAGGCTTAGGCTCTCCTTGATGGACGGGCTGTCGGGGAGCAGCACCTCGGCGTGGTGCGGGCCCTCCNGGAGCGCTCTGTCTGGTACATTCCAGCCCAAACGGACGTCCCTGCATCACCTATAACCGGAATTTCCCACTGTAGCTGTGGAATGAGAATCCCAGAGAATACGAACCCGGGGCCGCGGGCAAAGACCCAGCTAGAAACCCATCTCGCAACCCCAAATCAGCGGCGCGGCGGCCGGCCGCGCCCGCAGGNNCCCCGAAGCCGGTGCGCGGCGCGGAGACGAGCGCACGGCATACCCCGTCCGCCGGTTGCGCAGGCTTAGGCTCTCCTTGATGGACGGGCTGTCGGGGAGCAGCCCCTCGGCGTGGTGCGGCCCCTCCACCACCCCCACGTAGGACCGGCCGCTCCGCTCCCGCTCCTTGGCGTCCTCCTCGAAAAGCACCTGGCCGCTGAGCTTGCTGAAGACGATGGTGTTCATGGTGGGGGGCTGGGGGCCGCCGTCGTGCTGGCCGCCGGCTCCGAGGTGCGGGGGCTCGCAGTGCGCTGCGGGGAGGCGGCAGCGGTCACCGGGCAGCCGCGNCCCGGCCCGCTCCCACGGCCCGGCCCGCTCCCACTCGCACCTCGCCGCCAGCCTTCGCCGCGCTCCTCGCTCCGTGTCGCAATAGTTCGGAGCGCGGGTTTTCTGTCGGCTTTGGTGTTTCTGTCTCGCTTGCTCGCTCCCTCTCTCACTCCTTTTCCCCCCGCTTTTCCCTTCCCTTTCCCTCCCCTCCCCCGGAATGATTTTCCCCTTCCCCCTCCCCAAACGGGGAGGGAAACAAATTGTTTTTAACGACCACCAAATGCGCAGAGCCGGCGCCCGGAGGCACAGCCGCCGCGTAGCCACTCACACTGTCGGGACTGCCGCTCCCCATCCCCGGGAGGAGCCACCGCTGGCGAGGGGACCCCGGCAGCCCCAAGCAGGGCACCGGCCCCGCCCGGGCAGAGCGGCGTCGAGGGGCGCTGCGTGGAGGGGCGGTAGGAGCCCGGCCAGGGGTGTCTGAGGGTACTGCAGTGCACGGCTGGGCAGTTCACCGTCCGTATGGGGGAGCCTGCCGGGGAAGGCGGCTGAGGACACCGTCTGGTGTCACGCTGACCGCGGGAGAGACACCCTTCGGGGGCGCGAAGCGCAGCCACAGCCCCGTGCCACTCATTAACACCGGTGTTTAATGATGCCATACCAGGAACCATCTCCCACCACGCTTCCCCGTCTTCTCTTGTGTGTCGTGTGTTTCCCCTACCCCGGGCCAAGGGTTGTAAATTAGCCCGCAGTCCAAGCCGGGAGACAGCCCGCTGCCTTTAGCATCTTCGGCGCGGCCGGCGCGCTCCCGTACGGACACGATGCTGGCGATGTCTAGGGGCGCCCCCGGCCCGCTCCCACCCCTGGGATGTGCCCCTGTTTCCCCGGCCCCGCCGCTCCCCACCCCCTGCACCCCGCAGCCCTGCGGAGCAGCAGCCCGGCCCCGCCGAGCTTAATGTTTTGGTCTTCTGTGCGCAGAAACGCAGAAGATGGCCACAGTCAATATTTACAAGGATGTAATTCAGACGTTGTTTGACCGCCGCGGGTGAACGGGAGCAGCCGTCTGCGCCTGCGGGCCCGGCGGGACGTGCGCGGCGCGGATCCTCCGTGCGGGCACCAGCCGCGGCTCCGCGCTCTCCGTGGCACCTCTCCGTCCCCGTCCTTGCTAGCAAGCGTGACCCCAAAATACCTGAGCCCACATACCGCTACCATTTGTATCCCCTCGCCCCCTGCCATCACCCTGGCCTCGTTCTCTCCCGTTTTCCTGGGCTGCAGAGGCACCGCGGAGGGTACGCTGTTCTCCGCTGGCTTGGCGCTGGAGCGGTGGGGACGGAAGGGGAAACATTCTGCGGTGAGAGGACCCCGGCCCGCCGCCCCCCCGGGGCTCAGCCGCCGTGGGCTCCTTCCTGGGGCTCACCCCATCCCGCACCCCGCCGTCACGGGTGCGGGACATCGCGGCCGCTCTCCGCGCCGTCACACAGCCACACGCATTAAGGAGAGGGCTCCTGGAAGAGGGACAGCTTGGCATCGGGATTCACCGATCCGATTGCAATTTCTCCACTTCCTGACGGGAAGCAGAAGAGAGGTTGGGGAAGGGCAGTGCTCCGAAGACGCCCCAATGTCCAGGGAGAAAAATTACTGTCTCCAGAGGGGGAGGAAAAGACATTAACAACTTGCTGCCAGTCCCCTGCCGAGAAAACAGAAGGTAGAAAAATGTAAATAACCACGCGAGTGCTCCTGTGCAGGCTGTGCATCCTGCACTTCCACAGGCTTTGGTGCAAAGCCCTGGTAAGGCTGTCCCTCAGGATGTGACACGGCCAGGGCATTCAGGACCCAGCTGGGCATAGCAGAGCAGTGTGGGACAAATGCCTCCTGTTAGATTAGACTGTGCTAATATGCTGATTAGGAGCTTCCTGCAAAACATGCAGCTCTGATCATTGCCGTGCCCAGATGAACTGTCTATGACATGGGAGGTATTATAATCATGTCGCAGCAAAAGGAGTCTTAGGAAGTGACAGCTTTGACCAAAACCAAGTTCCCGCGGGAAGGTGATCTCAGTTTTTTCAGCCTCAGACAATTGCTTGCTCTGCTGTCATCCCACTTCCTGCTCCAAACCCCTCTAGCACGGCAGGGGTGATCCCCTCCGCTAGGGCAGGTGCAGGTTCTGGTCCCCAGAGCCTGAGGAGAGGTGCAGATGGGGCATGCATGTTTCTGTGGGCCCTGCAGGCTGAGGCAGCCCCTAGAGAAGGGGCAATCCAGGCACTGGCAGGGTACTGAGCAAGTAAGTGCCCGTGGAAGAGCTTTCCCTCTGCCTGTCCGCCGTGGTGGAATGGATGCTCATTCCCTGTGCAGTGGCTCAGGAGCATCTGGGAAGGCAAAAATATTCCTTCCCTGTTTCTACCGATGATGGTGCTGTTTGGGCATGGGCTTGGAGGATCATTGCACTTGCAGGGTATGTGGCTGTCCTCAAGGACACGTGTGGTCCCCAGGAGCAGTGGAAGTGTGCACTGCTCACCTGCCTGCCTGACCAGAGCTGGACGGGCAGCAGGTTGCTGAGGGCCTGGCAGATCCCACACTCACACCCAGAATAAGTCACAGCAGCAAGAGTTGAGGACAGAAATGACCATTTAGAAAGCAGTTCAGGAAAAAAACAAAAGCGTGTGTGGGGCAGGCATTGCCAAACGTGGTGAGGCAGTGGCAGGAGCAGTTGGCACTGCGGCGCCTCACAAGCCTCTAAAGCAGTGAGATCTCCCAAATCATCACATGTAAATCTCACACACGCCCGCCCCCTCCATATTTTATTACATAGATCACAGTTGGAAAGCTTAAATGAAAACAGTGTTTCTATTTCCAGAGCTTGTTTAACATCGTGAATGTGATACAAACTGTGGGCTTCATGTTTTTAATTAAGGTTACTTACCCTTCCATGCACGGAAAAAGAAGTCAACAGTTGCTGGCTGCATACCGCAGCCTGCAGCCGGCTCCCCTGAGGATGCAGCACCGGCTGATGGGAGCACTGTGGCTCCCCTGCATCCCACAGTGGGACAGGAGCCCAGGGCTCAGCAAGACTTAAGGCACCTGCCAGCCTGGAGCTGCGAAAAACTCCTCGCCATTCTTTGCAATACTCCCCTATTGGGCCCATGTTTGTGTGCCAGCTCCAGACAGCTGGTAGGCCAGGTTGGCATGCCAAAAAGGGGCAGCAAGGCACATTTCCAAGGGATATCGTGCAGAAAGAGCCTAAAGCGGTGCTTTGGGTCCTAATGCGTCTCACTGGAGGAGCCAGGAAAAAATTAACTGTACCGTCAAGCTGAGAGGAGAATGCGCTCCTGAGGCTGCAAGTGATGGAGTTCTTCAGTGCCAGCCCTGCTGCAGCCCTTGGAGAAGCTGCAGCCCCTGCCCTGCTGCCTGGGGTGGGCAGCCGTGCCACAGAGCTCAGATGGCACCACTGGGACTGGATGTGAGCACTGCTCTCCCTCTTCCTGCTTCCCCCTTCTCCAGCCATAAGTGGGGTAAAATCCAAAACCAGTTCAGTAGGATTCCATCTATGCTCCTAAATACAGTCATTGTTTCTGGCATTCACTTCCGGCAAAATGTTGGGTTTTTTGTCTGTTGTTCTGGTGACTTTTTATTTGCTATCAGCAAACATTTCATTGGTGTTGCATTCTCACAGCTCCTCCCTCCAGCTGCAGCTTCCTTCACAGTAAACATATATGTTTGAAATTCAAAGAATTTCCTCACTCTCTGTGCTATGGCAGGCTGGGTGGCTAAATAGCTGTGGCCATGTATGTTGAAAGGCCTGAAGTTGTGTAGGTGAGAAATTGTTTAGGATTATGTTGAACGGGGTGTTATCCAAATTACAAAACAGCCACACTCATAGATAAACCAGCTGCAGAGACCTTTACCATCCCCCACAGCAGCTGGATCACTGCTGAACAAAGTCCTCAGGCATATATGGACAAGGATGAACCTGCTTAACCATGCTGGCTAAAAGGGGTTTGGTCTGCTTCTGCAAGGAGCCAGAGATGGCAGAGCTTTCAAATGGGCTCTTTGTTCTTAGTCTGGTAGCTCCCAGATCACTGAAATAAGATAATGTAGGGATGAAGTTAAATCTTGTAATGTGGAGTTTTGTTAAGTAGAGTCCTAAGAAAGGAAGAACGACCTCTTTTGAAGACTTTGCTGGACCGATGCCTAGAATGGCCGCACTTAGAGCAAGGGGGGTCTCAGTGCTCCATCCTTGGGATCAGTGGGTTCATCGTACTGGGCATCCAGCATTTGAGAGGGGAGACAATCATGTTGGGCCACTAGGAAGCAAAGAAAGGTTCTGAGGTTGCCACATGATTTTTGCATTCAAAAACCTGCAGAGAAATGAGCTTTGGAAGATTTCTCAACAAGACTGAAGGAGCACTTGAAAGACAGTATATGTGCTTATTTCTTTTCTTTATTAATAGTTAGCTTGGACAAACTGGTAAGAAGGTGTGCTGGAATGATGTATGCAAGAAGGAAACACATCAATGTCACCTGTGTTCATAAAGCAGCTTTACTGCTGGTGCTGCAGCAGGTAATATTGTCGAACTGCAGGGCCAAAGATTGTGTGGACCTCTGCGAGCAAGGAGGGCAACAGCAGCACAAAGGTGAAGTGAGGATGTTGTCAAGAGGATATTCTGAAGCCTGGCTGATGTGACCATTAATCAAACCCTGGTTTCAATTCCAAATTTAGAAAGACTGGACTGAGATAAAATGATAGACTGCAGCTCCAGTGTAACATTCAGCACAACTCAGGTATTTCCTTACTGTGTACACCTGGGAAGGGTGCACACCAAGAGAGCTGGTCTGCTGTCTGCAGGCTGCTGAATGCTGCAGAAAGGTGGACCAGACATCACCTGATGAGAAAACCAAAAAACAAGCTCTGTACGAATGCAGGAGATGACCTTGTGTGGAGGTCCAGCTCTTGCTTTCCACAAATCAGGAAGTTTTGTGTGCTATTTGTGTTTGGAAAAGAGTAGGTTGAGGGCATGGGCCAGTTTGTAGAGTGGACTTGTGCTACAACTTACAATATTGCAAGGGGAAGTGGCCAGGGTGCTTCAGCTGCAGGAAGAGGTTAACCATGAAGCTGTGAGCATGGCTTTAGCCATGGTTGTCAGGTGTGGTGGGGCTGAGACCACTCTGAAGCTGGGGAGCTGATCTTGCAAAGATAAGGAGGTGCCTCTTCTGAAGCTACTGCTGGACCCTGTTTCTTTTAGGAAGCACAGGGTCCTGTGGGTGCCCTCCCTGATAACACCCTCAGACTGGGGCTAGTGGCAGCAAAACGTCCCAGACAAACTGCAGGCCTAGAAGCCTCCAACATATAGCTGTTGCTTTATCTGGAAGGGTGGAAGATCCAGTTCTGTTCTACGTCTGTGCTTTGTCTTAAGAATTAATAAACAGAACCAAAAAAAGGTTTCCAAACAAGGATCTCAGTTATTTCTACTTCCAACTGAACACATCCCCAAAGAGTCAGAAAAACAATCTCCCAACTTGTGCTCAAAGTCTTTATTTTTTCTCACTTCTCTGCTCCACCTCCAATTTTTATTGCATTTTTTAGGTTTCCATCCCCTTGGGCCATGTAAAACAAAACTCCTTCCATAAGACCTCTGCTGTGCATCAGCAGCTGTGTGCAGTGGGCATGGGGAGGAGAAGGAGGGCCATAGTGTTTGCAGGAGACGTGTTTTCCCAGCATCCCATAGCTCAGGCTCAGCTGGGGCTCTGTGACCAGCCACAAGGGCAAAAGGGCTCCAAAGAGGGGCCAGGTGCTTTCCCTGGGAGTGGAAATGGTGTGTAATGCAATGTTAATTAGGAGGAAACATGGTCAGCCGGAGAAGCTCTGCAGTTTGGCCCAGGACAGAGTCATTGTCTCGAGATCAGGCCTCTCTGTTACTTAGCTTCATTTCTGTGTGTGAGCTGTTCTCCGTTTTGTGCTTAGGATCTCTGTGTGCCCCATTGGAGACCCCACTCATGGCACTTGTGGCACTGGTTTCTTCAGTTCTGTGCCCTCTGTGGAGCCGAGCTCTGTGGGTAGCTCCAGCCTGTACCATCAGCTGGAGCTTTTTGCTTTAACCCCAAGGAATAAAAAGCCAGAGACTCAAGCCTTAAATACATACACAAGCTCTTTTTTCTGTAAAAAAACCAAAACAACAGCTATTCAAACATCCCCAAAGAGGATGACGTTCTTAATTACAAGTAATGTATCAATATAATCCAAATTAGAATTTTGCTATGTTTTATGCATTTTATTCATTTAACTGAGCTTTAAATTCTGTACTTAATATTGTCAGAGTAAAATCACATCTTTGGTGTCTCGACTGGCCAGGGAGTGACTTAGTTCCATCTGATGTAGTATCTCAGATGGGTGATGTCTGTTCTACATTTCGAAAATGCATGAGGATTTGTTTGGATTTAATATTAATGGTGCAGGTAACATCACAGAAATCGCTGCTCTGAAAAGTTAAGCATAAATGCTGAACAGTTGATAACAATAATAACTATAAATCTAATTTTTCTTCAGCCAAAATATAGCAAAAATAAACACATGCTATGTTATTGAATGCCCTGATTTTTATGTCTGTTCTCTCATTCTGCTCCACTGGAGAGCATAAAGTCAGGTAATTTTGCCACCAATATTCTTCAGTATTACGGATATAGAGGTCTATCCATAACTTGAAATTATCTGCAGAATGGTTCAAACCATGATGACTTTTTGCTCAAACTTGTCTTTTTTTGGGCAGGAAGAGAAGAGGATGTGCACGTGTGTGAGAGCAAAGGTAGTGCAGTAATGTGCAAGGACACTGTGATTGATGTGGCATCTGCCTGGACCCGTCCCCAGGGACTTAGTCCACCAGCCCCAACTCTTGAGCATCCCCAAATATCCAAAAATGCCAGCCAGCTCAGCAAGGCACGGAGAAACTGAGGGGGCTGAGGGGGTGGAGGGGGCAGCTGCGAGGGTCTGACTCCCTTCCCTGCTTGAGCTGCACGCGGTTTTGTGTGACCTCGAGGATTTCACAATCCCAATGCTTCTCTTCTGCAGCTGTAACACAGGAATAATAATGCTTCCTCCCCTTTCTCTGCTTCCTACTCTGCTTTTGGCACACTGCTAATACAAGAGGGCTTGATCTCAGTTGGAATCTATCACTGCTACTGACATGTTAATAATACCAGTAGAAACGTTTCCTCTTTCCTTTGTACTGACAGAGCTCTGCACGGGGTAGCAGCTCCCAACACGTCAGCCCAGCGCGTATTCACTTTCAACCCCAAATCTGAGGCGTTTTCCGGACACAAGACAGAGAGGATGCAAGATTCAGGCTGACTTTTAGGATTTCAAACAGGGAGAAGTAGTCATAACATGCTTCAGTTTGATGGTCCTCCAGTTATTGCATAAACCTCTGAATTATCCTCAGCCTCTTGGCTGCTTGCACGGCGTTAAACCTCGTGCGGTTGAGTCAGGGTTTCGATGATTTTCTGTCTAGAAGCTCCTCTGGTAGATACCGGGACCTGGAGAGGACAGGGAGAGCCGGAGTGCGTTGCCTTGGCAACACGGATGTGATTGAGGGGATTTTATGTCTTGAAGGAAAGCTCCAAAGTTAGTGCCAGTTTCTCTAGAGACTGTGTGGAGTCAGGCCCCCAGAGCTGCCTGGGGAGAGCTTCCTCTGGGACACAGGATCCCGCTCCCTCTGCTTCTACTCGGGAGTCACACAGTGGGGAGTTGGTTTCCCGCAAAGCAAGCCTGAGAAAAATCTAAGGATAAAATAAGGTTGCAGGAAGATTCTTCTAAAGATGGATTGCAAATAATGTTTTTGGCCTGAGTTTGAAAATCTCCTTTCTCATTGCTTGCAGTCATACAAAAACATCTCCCTAGCTGCTCTAGCTCTTACATAATTGATAATTTATAAATCTCTCATGATTTAGAAGTTTTCTGAAAGTTGTCCAGTAATAATAAATATGTTTGTTCAAGCAGATCAAAAAGTCAGGCCAATCATATTAATATGTTTAACCAGTGCTGATAGCTGTATTATCTCCTTTTTAGCAGAACTGAGGTTAGACCTCTGTAAATAGCTGTAAAATACACAAATGCTATATTGGCAGAGGCTAAAGCCAGAGACTCAAGATGCAATTTGGCTTTGACAGCTATTGCAAGCCTCGAATGTGAATACCTGAGGAGAGGCAACAAACTTGTGCTCTCTCTGTGCTCTCCTGCTTGTGTACAGAATAGATGGATTCGGATTCTGCAGGGTGCAAAACATGAGGTGTAGCAGCAGAACTCATGTACACACTGTTACTATTTATTATTGGTGAGGCTGAGGCATGCAAGCCAGCAAAGGAAATAGCTGGCACATCTTCATTAATTCCTTCTGGTTCTAAAGTAAGTAGTTTTCAGGAAATAATTCTGCAAGACCTTGGCTACACACACAGCGTATTTATTCAGAGTTGGCAGGGGCACCTGAAAACATATAGTTCATACAGCCCTCATTCCTTTGGATCCCAAAGGTGTTTATCAGAACTGATTTTCAGACAGATTAGAGCCACACACATGCACAGAACCGTGCCCAGGACAGTCTCTGTGTCTCCCGAGCACTTTAGGTTTAATCACAACTCCCGTCCACCCTTTGAATAAACTTCAGAAATTCCCCGATGGCATTACGGGTTATTTTGAGCATGAGGAGACATCCACCTTAGGTTGGCAAGTGAATATTGGCTTCACAGGTTTTTTTCCTCCAAGTTACTTGAATATAACTATTATACTTTCTTCTGAATTGTAACTATTTGACTTGTGACCTCACAGATACTTTACTTGTTGCTTTGAGATCTAGCCATGACTAAACCCAGAAATTTAGATATATATCCAGACTTTTTTATCTGAAAAATAGGCTGAAAATCTTGAATATCAGTCTCTCTCATGAGATGTCCTGATTTCATGCATTACAACAGGGCCAGAAATAACACAAGAACAGCTTTTCTCACAGTATTTCAGTAGTTCTTTTCTGGCCATTGCCGAAAGCAGGATGTGAAGACATGCACGAACATTAAAGCAAACTCTTATTAGAATAGTTTGAGTTCTTTTTGCATTGTGGTAAAAATTCATGTCAATTTTCATTCTATTCAGACTATTTCAACCCTTCCAGTACTTCAAAAACCCGTCAGTGTTTTTTCTTAATAAATCATTCTGCTAGCTTAAATGTGATTTGTGGGTTTTCATGTTTTTTCTTTTTCTTTTTAAACACAGGCCAAGGATATGACAAAGTGCTCAGACCCAAATTGCACATTTGATTGTACACATAAATGTTGGCTATCCCACTGGTTATCCCACTGACTTTGCAAGAACTCATTGGTGTAATATTAAGCCTCCAGTAAGTGTTTGCAGGATTGGGACAGAAGGTGTCCTAGGATGCCCAGGGAAAGACTGCAACTGCCATCAATGGGGATATGCCCCAGGGATAAGGACAGATTCAATTTCAGGTTTGCATAATTAAATAGCTTCCTTCAAAGCTGTCAGCAGACTCAGGTGCTGGTCACCTCACAGTCTTTCCACAAAGTGGAAAGCAGAGTGGTATAAAGTTAACTGCTTCAGCTGCCAGGGTAAGTGCCTGGGAGTAAGTGCAAGAACAAAGCAGAGCTGGAGCCTCCTCCTGTGGGCTCCTGCAGTGTGGGATGTGCTCTGGGCTGACAGCCCTGGCAGGGATGGGCAGATCCTGGTGCTGTGCCTGCCCCACCCTGGCAGTGCCCAGGCAGTACCTGCAGGGCTGCCCTGAGCTGCTCCTGCCCTTTCAGAGCAATGGGTTCAACAGCTGCTCTGCCACAGGTTGTGCTCTCGTGGGCAAGGGCTCTCCACCCACTCTGGAGTCGTGGTGGCACCAGCTGAGGGTACAAATCTCTCTGCAGAGCAAGAGATGTCTTGCACAGAGGAGGTCAGCTACGCCCTTTGGACTTTACCTTCTCCAGCAGGCATATTCCAGCCAGTTTTAACAGACTGGGGCATCCCATACTTGCCTTTATTTTCTCTTCACTGCTTCAGTAAGGAAAGGATTGCAGGGATGTGGTGAGAAGCTTGTCCATGCAGTACCTGCAGGGACACCTTGCTGCCACTGCTGAGGAGCTGAGCACCTGCCCACGAACTAGTCTCTAACCAGAAGGAAAGTGAACAAAATTTTGGACTGCCCAGGGCAGCAGTGAAAGCCCAGATCTCCTGAACTGATCTGTTCACTAACTGCAAACTTTGCATCATCACAAGGCACCAGCTGGTTGGCTCAAACACTTGGTGTCCTTAGGAGAGCTGTCAGCCTGTCAGGTCCTGGCTGGAGAGGGTCAAGTCCCTGCTATAATAGAGAAGAGACCTCTAGTTTTTTGCTGACACTCTACCCAAGGACAGCTGAGATATTAGTGTCCTACTACAGATGGGTGAATCAGAGCGTGAAAACACCTGCCTGGCAAGCCGAGAGCTGTCAGGCCATTTACAGGATATAGTACAGAGTTTGCAGCGCTGGGATTAAGAATCCTAAAATTTCAAATCAAGAAGGCACTTCAGGAGCAGCCAAATCCTAGAAGAGGATTTTGCTGTTCACCTTTCTAGGGACAATAACAGGACTAAAACCACCTGGCTATATAGTATTTGAATTGAAAATTGATTTCCTTCTCAACATTTGTTTCTCCTCCAGTGGCCTGTAATATCTGCCTCCATGGGTTGGGATGCAGATATCTGGGAAGGAACAAACGGCCTTCTACAGTGCACAAGTGACACACTACTGGTTTTATTGAAGAAGCCTTTGAGGAGGATACCCACTGGGCCTCCTGTAGGTCAGAGAACTCAATTCTGGGATCTTTTTCAATGTTATCACAGCCACTGTCCTGTAAAAGGCTGCAACTGGGATGCCTGGGCCCACTTGGAGAGCTGTCTCTCAAAAAAAAGGCACTTTGATTTGTGCCTGTGTTTATGTGGGACACTCTCCATGGAGTGAGCCATAAAGTCCCAGTGAAGGTAATTCTGTCTGGCAGCAGCACTAGATAGTTCGCAATGAACATTTACAAACCGTCCAAGGAATATGATTTCTTACATAAAAGATCCAGCTTTTTAAGGTTTTTACTCAGGGAGTTGCTTCAAGCAGTCCTCATACCTCAGTCCTGCCTTGGATGGACTCCGCAGCCCTGGACCAGGCGGCTGATAATACAGAAATGCTCGAAATGCCTGGAAAGGACACAGTCACGTCAATTGTCTCCAGTGAAGGTAGCAGTCACAAACACATGGGTTTGCCAGAAGTCCCTGACCAGTTCCAAGACACTTTCATTTGTTTGCATTGCTAATCTACCAGAGACTGGGACTGCTCGGAGCGATACCAAGCCTTTTGTGAGCTTTCTTTCACCCTGCTTCTGTTGGGATCTGCCGGACTGCAGCCATCTGAGAAGGTTTTGGGAGACTGTATGGTTATCAGACTGAGACAGAAGGAAACAGTCTGAGCTGGAGGCAGGACAGAGTATGCACATATTAATTCTTCAAGTCCTTTTGCTTCTCAGCAGGTTGTCAGGGCTGTCAAACTCAAGGTCTCACTGCAGCAGGGTCTGGACAGGCTGGAGGAATGCCCTGCTAGATGCATCCCCATAAAATTCAGTTAATGCTGTAAGAGACAGGGCATTTGGCTCAGAGATCATGATGGGATCCCCACTAGAAAAAAATTATTTTAAACTTTCTGAAGCTCTCATAGCAGAGAGCCATGTACTTTTGTGTCCTTACGGAAAAGGGAGCGGCATGAGAGTACTATAGGCCACATTTCCCTTTTTTGAGTAGATGCAGTGCTGATTAACATCTCTTGTCGGCCAGAATGATTTCCCAAAATGGGCTGGCTTTGGATCCTGGCACATTGTGCAGGAACCCAAAATCTGAGTTCATCAGGCTAAGAAACTATATCATCTTTCCTTGCTTATTGCTAAAGTCCTTCCTTATAAAACCCTTTCTTTCCACCTCCTTTCTTCCCTACAGCGATGTGACTGATCAGCAACTCCCCTGCAGCTGAAGGTGCAGCTGCTCTCACCTGGGCCCTGCTCAAAGAGCCAGGGGAGAGGGGGAGAGCATGAGTGCAGCCATGCAGCCCCAGTGCTCCCAGGGCTGGAGCTCACTGGGAGCCTGCACCTCAGCTCAACAAGTGGGAATCACTGACCGTGACTCCTCCATCCCTCCCCTCAGACTTTCTTTGGGCCAGAGTGATATCCTACAATCCATGTCTGGAATTTTTTTGCAGTTATTTATCACCCAGGGCTGCCCAGGGCAGTGTTCCCAGCTGGGTTTGCAGCACACCCTCAGCCAACAGGAGCTCTCCAGGGGTAGCCTGAAGCCTCCCTCTGGCTCTCACTCAGCTGTTTTGCCATCATTTCAAGACATACCTACCCAAATCCCACGGCTGCTGGCCAAGGCAAAATGTTACCTGTCTCAGCAAAGTGAGATTTCACCTATTTTTCCACAGATTTTTTTTGAATGAAACCTTGAAGGGGTACCTGCAGGTGGCAGCCACATTTTGTAGCTGAATTCCTTCCACATTCTTACAACTTTGTAAAATTGCTACAGTTGATTACAGAAGCACAATCTTGTTACTTCATTGGTCTGGTTAATTTAGAAATGTATATCTCATGGACTTCTGACAATTACTAACTTTCTCATTGGATTAAATTCTTAGGCAGTTTTATTGATTCATTCTGCAGGGTTTTCCAAGGTTTTCTTTGGCTAGGTCAGCTTTTCTAAACTGCCACTTAGATTTGCTATGAAATTTATGCCTCTGCATCCTGTGCACACCCTGCCAGATGCAGGGTGGAAGCTCTGAGCCCAGGCTGCCTATCAGCCCCCTGCCCAATGCTGCAGGGTGCCAACACCTCCATTGGGACCGCTGCTACTGGGAAACTCCACGGAGAAGCTCTGTGCTTGATCTCAGCCTCCCAGGATTTAAGGTCGCAAAAAGATGCTTCACATGCCTAAAACTGCTTGTGGGGTTCAGTATTTTGGCCAGTACTTTGTGAGATGCCATCATAACAATTGTGTTTTGTCTCAGCTGTAATTGTTGTCCATGACATGGAATAGATGTTCCAAGGCCACGAGGGGCCTCTCTCATGGCTGCTTTCTCTGATGGACATCCTGAGTCTCACAGTTTCTGAGGGTGCTGTGGGACAGTTGAGCCTGCATTTCTCATCTCCCAGAGCCAGGATGAACATGGTAGAGTACACAGTATTTTCCCCTTAAAGCTGAACTATATTTCAGCTCTTTTGGGATGGTGGGTGTGGATGTGGCAGTCCTGTAGGAGAGGAGACACACTATTCAAATGCAGTTCTAGCAAAAGTTGAAGTGGTTTCTATTACACATTCCTACAAAGTTCAGAACAGATAAAGTGGTAATTAGATATCAGTAATTTCCAGTGGAACTAAAATCATAACATAGATCTTAGTAACTGTTGATGTCGAAATGTCCACAGTAGGGAGTCTACTGCCATACTTGTAGAGCCCCATGACTGGTGAAAGAAGCATGTCCACACAATGGAAGTGTCTTAAAGATATGCAAAAATCTGAAAAGCAACTTGAGGGGACTGGAAAGAGTTCTGTTTTGAGTTGTTTTTTTTTAATGCTGAGTTTGGAAATAATTAGGCCTCAGTTTCTTCAGACATATCATTCCTCTTTGTTTTGTAGTGCTTTTTTTTAATGTCGAGTTTGGAAATAATTAAACCTCACTTTCTTCAGACAAATCACTCCTCTTTGTTTTGTACCTTTTCACGCCACATCAGATCCAGCGCTTGGCAGTCACCTATATTCTTTAGTTGCTGTGCTGAAAAACATTCACCTAGTCATTACATTCTGGGAAGCATACCAAGGCTGGCCCACAGATGTCCGCTTTTCCAAATATTTTTCCTTTTACATGACACCCCACCACAGACAGTTGTGGAACGAGTTGGAAGGAGGCATCAATCTGACCATAACTTCTGTTTCTGAACATATTTTGCCCCTCATCTGCAAGTGCGTATGGAATAGTTCTCGACAAGAGCTGCTCCAGCTCCATTTTGAATATTTTCCTGCCTAACCTCATGCAGGGGTAAGGACTAGGTAGTCTGCTTTCCAAATGGTGCCGCTAAAACAAAGTCAGCCACAAATGAGTTCAATGAAGGTCTGCAGAGCAAGACTGGCAGCCATGGGGACAGAGATTTTCCCTATACCAAGCAAACACAGGACAAAAAAGAGCAATCCTTGAGCCTCTGACTACTGCACCCATGATGACTGAGCAGTTATCAAGGACAGCACGACGTTGGTTATGAGAATGAAGTGATACTGATCGCTTCTCTCAGAACATTAGGAGCTGTTTTTCTTTTGGGCTGATCACCCCCTGGAAAGTGGGCAGAGAAGACCCACAGGTTTAATACATGAGGTTGTTCTGCAGTGGGTCTCAGCTCAGCCCTAATCAACCCCAGTCCCATAACCAAGGTTTACATAACTGCTGACCATCTACCACGAGCCTCCTTCTCCTCTTTCTTTTTGACTTTTTGAGTGTCTGTTTGTCCCAATATGTGTTCCCCCACCCTTCCGTCATTGGAAGGTTTAATGCTGAGTGAAAAACCACGAACAGCCTTTGAACGTGTTCTGCCAAGTCTCTTTACAGTACAATACTGGCAGGAGTAAAACTCTGGAGCCAGGCAAATATGCAAGCTTCATCACATTAAAGGAAGCAGAGCTGTACGGTTATTGCATCATTCTATGGCTTCCCAGACGTTGTTGTTATGTTTTCATTAGAGCAACAGAACTGCACTTGGTGCTTTCTGCTGAGGAGCCAAGGAGGCCCCAAAAGGCTGTCAACTGGGGCAGAGAATGCGGCAACTCGAAAGATGAGTGGCTTACTGCACTAATTTTATAGTGCAGCCTTTACCAGTTAGTGGTAGAGGGAACCAGCAACATGATCTGTGTTCACTTTTTTTAAAAAAGACACACAGCCAAATACTTGTAACTATTTGCTTGTTCAAGACAAGTTATTTGGAAGTTTAGCTACTACTGAATCAACCAACATTTTTCAGCACTAAATCATTTCAACTCCGTATCATATGTTTTTAATTTTATCAGCATCTGTATTTTTTTAATTATCATTTTTATTAAAGCCTTTTTTATTTTTTTTCCCCAGAAGCAGGACAAATATCCCCAGCTATTTAATCTGGATATTAGAAAGTATGGTTCAAGGCTTAGCCACTGAAATAAAATTCTGCTGCCAGATGCACCCACTCGAGCACAGGTGCTGAGCTTTGCTTTCTTGCCTTCACCAAGCCCTTGCAGAGGTGGGGTGTGACACAGCATGGCTGGACAAAAACTTACCACCATAGCAAGGAACAGTCTGGACCCCCAAAAGCTTCTCCGCCATTTGTCACTAATGAAGAACGGAGCAGCTTTAAAGGCATTCAGGATCCTGGTGCAATGGGGAGTTGACTGAAAACTATTGGTTTATGACCTCTTGCTTCGTGGTTCAGCATTAGTACAATGTCATTCTTACGGTCCTTTTCCAAAACACAGTCAAAATAAGTAGAGGCAAAGGTTTTGACTGGCCAAGTACTATCTTGTCATCATATCAGGATTCTCAAATGATGGAATAAAACATGTGAAATTAGTGAAGATGGCTTTATGTCACTGCAGAATTACAGAAGTGGCAGGATTAGGTTGCATCATATTGTATGGAAGCCAAATTCAACAATTCCTTATGTGCATTGATGAGCCTTTCAGAAGGACAACATTTGTGTTCAAAGTAGAATTGATTGCAGTTGGAAAAGATCAAGCAACTGAAAGGTCCTGTGCTGTATGTAGACCAGGATAAAAACACGTTAACTTGCCAGCGACAACAACTGGAAAAGAGAAAGGAACTTGCCAACTGAAAGGTGTCTGGCAGATAACACAAAAAACACGTCAAGAGGATAAATACAAGCCATGGTGATTCTGTGTGGAAATACTTCCCAGAGAGTCGTATTACTGAACAGATAAGTAAGCAAAGCACAAGCTACAATGAAAAATGCACTCAGGGAAAAGGTTCATGAAAATGGGTGACTTTTGGCTGCTTTCAATAGCCAAAGCAGCAAGATATTAAACACTGAGGAACATCACTGTTTAAGCGAGGGAGAGAACAGTAAGGGGCAAGATTAGTTCCTTTAGAAATGGTGCAATGTAACTTACCACTGCAACGGCTGTGGCTGAAACATGCTGGTCCTGGCTTGTGCCAGGTCACCAAACAGTCCACAATTAGGCTGTCTGGATTAAAGAACGGCCAAGATGCAGCACAGCCTCTTCTGTTGTTCTGGATCCTGAGCAGTGTGTGGCACAGCTTAAGTGGCTAAAGAAGAGGCAAACCACAATTTGCAGTTGGGGAGCAGTCAGCTTCTGATTCTGGAAATAAGCTCTGCAAACAGCCTGCATGGAAACTTGAATTCCACTGCTGAAGAAACACGTTACATGTTTCCATCGCAGTCATGCTGCTGTCATGTATAAAACAAAGATTATTTTGGTGGAAATGTGCAAGGAACAACCATTTAATTTATTATGAGATGAAATTCTTAAACTAACATATTATCTAGTTCAGCCTCCTGGGATGATTCACATCTGACCCCCAGTGTAAGCAGCTCACTCAACTCATTTGAGGAGACATGAAATGAAAGCAGTACCACGCTTTCACACAAAGTGATCAGTTAGCCTAAAGCATATTACTGAGTCAAACCTTGAGACAGCCCTGTGAGTCTCAAGCTCATTTACGTTCCAAAGGAAATTTTTGGTGATGGAGCAGAATAACAAAGCCCTTAATATATCACAGATTCCTTGCACCCAGGCCGTGAAGTTTATATTTCTCTTACAACTTGGAGACAATATCGTGTGTCAGAGCACATGCACTTGTCATTAGCATGAACACTAAAAGGAAATGAACATAAATCCCAGATTCAAATGTGTAGTTTGAACATCCTGGGACAATTAAATTATTGATAATGGTTATCTGTCACCAAGCAATAAATCATAAAGTCATGGAGTGGTAGAAGAAAAGCTATCTTGCTGCTGACAGATGTGTAGACTGAAAGATGTGGTGGGCCTATAAGGTTCCAGAAATAATTGCATAAACGTGAAAGATTTCTTCTCTTGCTTTTTTTCTCATTAACTCTAGTATTTCCATACTCAAAGCAACGCTTTCTTGTGACAACTTTTCTTACTTGGACTCTGTGCTTTTTCACATTTTAGTGTAATTGAGGAACAAAGCTGACAATGAGCAGCTGGTGAAGAGCAGGCCTGGTGTTGTGACTGCCAGTTGGAGCATGGTGCTCTGCAGGGCTGGGAGCTGGCTCCTGAAACTGTGAAAAGTGATGGATTCTCCCTGCTGATGTTAACATCAATGTAAATAAACTGGAAAAAAGGACATATTACAAAACTGTGAAACTATAGGAATCACATAGAGAAAACACGGAGGGAGCAGACTGAGCAGATGATGGCAAAGGAACAGGGCAAAGCCTGACTCCCCCTTCTAAATCACTACATTTTTACAACTAAAATAATTTGTACATCAAATTGCTCTGAGCTGAAAATAATACTGAGCCCCATATACAGTATAACCATATTTCCTAAGAGGCTACAGGTTTACATGGACAAGTAGCAGCTGGTGGAAAGAGCAAGGAGTGAAGGCATTTCCCTTCCAAGCACGGGAGGCAGGGAGCGGGAGCTGGTCGCTGCCTGGTTATACACGGTGGGAATGCTGGGCTGGGCGGTGGCAGCGCCTTGGGCTGGGGCCAGGGCTTGAATAGGCTGGTGGGTGCTGCCAGGAGGGCTGGAGGGCTGTGTGAACAGCATGGGGGACCCAGCTTTGTGAGGATCCCTTTTCAGAAACTCAGTGCAGATCTGTGGACAAAGTGGAAGCTGTTCAAATGTACACGCTGTACTGCACTGCTCACAGGGGCCAGGGATCACATTCATTTATTCATTTTCCAACAACTAAATCTCTTTATGTTAATTACATGGAATCCACCAGTTTGGGCCAAAAAGGATGTGTTTTTCTAATACTAGTTTTTTGCCTGTGTGGTGATCTGTATCAATTTCAACAATTCTTCTCCTTGTATGGAACTTCAGAACTGCAGGCATGGTGAAGGAAAAGAAAACAGCGCAAGTAAGTTACCTTAAGTCTGGGATTAACTGTCTGAGGTCTTAAAATAAAGGTTTCAGATTAACTACTTGGAGGCATAAGGGCTACCAGTGTGAGTGAGAATGGCAAACTGAGGCCATTTCATTGTCAGAAACATGACATTTATTGCCTTGACACCTGTATCATAAAATTAAGCTTTCTTTAGAACTTATTCCATTTGAAATCCACACTAAACAGTCAAGTGTGCCTTGAGAGGTCATGCTAAGGACAAGAGTTATTTTCAGGGAGTTTTTCCCCTTCAACAGTTAGAAAAATAAGCTACCATTTTACGTGTTATGCATAAGTGAGACTGTGATAAACTATTTGTATCCACAGCTTCTCTCACAGAGAAGACAAAAATAAAATCAAGCCTCTTCTCTTTCAAATGAATTTGGCAATTAGCATTTATTTTAGAAGTATTTTTGGGTATAGCAATGAAGCACATGATACTACTACAGCTGTGACATCAGTATAACAACATAGACATGTTTATTCAAAATAATGTATCAGGCCTGTGGGGCAGAGCTTGAAAATACCTAAAATAGCATTTATGTGGTCACTGGATGCTGATGGAGCTTGTGATGAACCCTGTGACTATGCTGGTGTTTGCACTGATCAAAAAATACTACTTGAGTTGACAATTTGATTTCCACACTGTCAGCATCTGTCTGTAGCTGGCTTCCTTTAAAATAGCCTCTACACCTTCCCTAAGGGCCCAGTGTAATTCTCCTTTTTCAGAATTGCACCAAGTCTTCCAAAATGAAATTTTAAATGAGTCTTCATGTCTGCTTCAGAGAAAACACAAATAAAAAGGTGGATTGGCATTATGTCTTCCTCAGAAGCTTCTGTCAGAAAGATAGTTGCCTTGAGAAGTCATGCTAGTTGGAGGAAAATAATGAGATTACAAAATGCTTCTAAACCAAGAAAATTGTTAATTATTAAGGGAAGTAAAAAAATAATTCAGAAGTGAGTCCTTGACAAACGCAAGGTATTTAAATATTTGCTTTTTTCATTTTTGTCAGCAGTGTGTGCTTTTAATTAAGACATTACTGCTCTCAAAGAAATGCCCTAGCATTATTTGTTTAACATAGTATGTACAGTGGGTCTATAATTTATAATATCAATAATAATTTCTGAGCATTTTTGAAAGCACTGTAATTCTGAACATAATTTTATACAGAAAAAAAGTAGCTACACCAATACAAGGTTGTCTTCAAAAATTAAAAAACACAGAAAGATGATGTGCAAATGTAAATCTAATATCCAACTTTTTATTTAGAGCTGAGTTAAACATGTTAATTAAACCACATTTCACCAGCTACTTATAAAATTAAGCACTATTTTGTTTGATGTTGGTAGAAATGGGAAATTTGGAGTGATGTCTATTGCTACAGCTGTTTGCAGTCTTTATATAATGCCAGATGTGAGATTCGTGTATCTGCACTTTCTGCTCTCCTGTGACTCACAAGTGATCAAACATACAAAAGCATAATGAGAGGATGACTGGAGAAGATTATAATGCAGAGAGTTGTTCAAGACATTCATAAATTACTGCATAACCACACACACAGAGAAGCAAAATTTATTGTAATGACACAGATAAGCAAAACCATGTATATCTACAACGAATTAAAATAAAAGCATATCAATTGTAGAAAATGTCTTTGATAAATCTTAACTGATGGTCTTTTGATGGATGTAATGCTAAAAGACACACAGAATCAGGTACGAGTGTTTTATCAAACCTAGGGGTGACAAATCAGTAATGTAAAATCAAATGTAAGTTTCCACGGATTTGTTTTTATTAAATCACCTTCAGATAGATGAGCTCTGCTATGAAATACAGATGCTAGAAGGAGTAATTGTGAATTTAAATGTAGCTGAATTGCTAAACAAGTATGTTGGCGAAAGCTGCTGAAGCATCAGCCATATTTTGCTTTCTCTGTTGCCAGAGCCAATCTGCGAATGTTTGCTATGCAACCAGCTGCTGCCTCCTGCAGAGTGTCATCTGTAGAGCCTACCATGGCCAGTAGGAGCTAGCAAAAACACAGAGGAGAAAAAAACAAGTCAGTGTGCTTCTGTTTCACAATGTTCAAATCATATCTAGGACAGTTGCACGAATTAACCCACAGACCTGATAAATAAAATACAATCATATCAACATCACTGCTTTATACATATGCATGTATCTGCTACATATACACTTTTGTATGCATATATCTATTAACATCCATATAAAAGTGCAATGCATTATATTTTTTCATATTTGTATCTGTGAATTGATATTTTCATGTCTTATTTTCTGTTTATTGCACTATGTCTGTCCACTGGTTGTGACTTGTATTTTTGTTACTGTAAGGAGAAATTGCACATGCTTTATGGGAGTCACAATTTTTTCCCCAAAGTATATCAGTATAATTGTACATGCTCAGTATTTTTTACAAACAAAGCCATGGTTTTTTTTTGTTTTTTTTTTCCTTGGTCTTGATCATGAAACTGCATTCATGTGATGGACTCTTGTGTCCCTTTGAGTGCAGTAGGTTTCTTGTCACAGCAAACTACCCGTGTTAAATATCTTGAGGGATTTATATTTGGGCATATCAGTTTTAAATATTCACATGTAAAAGTGAAAATCAAAGCTCAAGAAAGGCACCAAACTTTTGGAATTGATTCAGTTTTTCAGCCAAGTGTAGTACTCTGGAAGCCATTCAAATTTTTCAGTGGAAATTCCCTGGGAGTAAGGTACTGTTCAACATGAGTATGATACAAGACAGGCCCTGGTGATAAAACATTTTTACATATCAGAAACCATTAATAATGGGTTTGGGTCTCACTTCAGTGTGTTGCAAGTCAGTGATTAAACTGCAATGCAATATAGCTGGAAAGAAGAAGACTCTTGCTTAGCTTAAATGAGCCCCACGCAAACCCCAGATTTCTGAAAATTTGCCAGGCTTAATGTGCGTTCAGGTATTTTGAAGCTCAGACAGCTCTAATTAAAACCTGTATTTTCAGTCTGAAATACTTAGGAATCTGTATTCACCCAAACAATGTTGGGTTAAACCACAGAGAAATCTGTTATCACTCAACTCTGGTGCATATTTTTCATACAGCTAAAATATTACACAAAATTATGAACTGCTAAATATAAAAGCATAAATTGAATGCAGACATCAAATTCATATGCTACCTTTTCCTAACCTTCCAGCAGTCGTGAGGCATGGGCCACAGCTGCACACATATGGCATTTACTTAGAGAGATCAAAGCATTTTGTACTTGAGGAAGTATTTGTGTTAGCCAAATGTACAAAACAAGCATCTTTCCAGTCACCTTTCACCCTTTGACCCCTACATGCAACATGTAAGACTGCCTGTGATAGGCTTGAATTATGTCAGAAACAGTATTATGTCAATTAAGCATCAATGATAATTTTTTCTAGCAATCCTTGACATTTCCATTACTGTAATCAGATGTCTAGGTCCAAGTAGCTAGGTAGAACTCCTAAAACATGAACCCTTCTGAAAGGATAAGCCAGAGTTAAAATGACATGAGAAGAAATTATATGAGAAAGGTTCATATTTCTATACCTTATTTCTGTGCAAAACCTGGGCCAGGGTCAGCAACCAGAGAAGTCAGTGGAAGGTTCGCCACTGACTTCAAGAGGACATAAGATCAAGGAGACCACAGGTCTACCTGTAATGATAAAGCATCTCTACAAAGCAGAAGACCAGAATGCAAGATTATCAAATGCTGAACTCCTATTTTTTTCTTCAGAAATGCTGCTGGATGAAGATCTTTCTTCTTCACCATTTGTCAAGAGCTAATTTCCCATCAGCTCGAATTACCAAGTGATTCTTCAGGTACCTCACAATTTTCTTGTGCAACTAACAGAAGAAAATGGCTATAGATCCTTCATATCCCTGACTCAAACCCAAAAACATGTGTGCACATGCCGTTCATATGGTGGTTTTGGTAAAGCTCTAGGTTTTAAAATCAGGGGCAAGGAAATCATACGCCTTATGTGGTTATTCATTGCATCTTCACAGATGTAATGCAAGGCTTTTTCAGTGTGGTGAGTGTGAAACACCCATAATTCCAGATAAGACTTGTATCCATGTGCAAGAGCAGATGTTCATCAAAAATAATGTTTTGGAGATACATTATCTAGTAGGAACATAAGAGAAAGACAAAAAACAACCTTTACCTTTATTATGACTACACGTTAGGTAGTTGCAATTCAAGGTTAATTATCTCTCATTTTAGCCTTCACTTCTTTCTAGGCTCAAAAGACATGGGAGAATAGGTATTTTTCTGTCACTTTTTCACAGAGAACTCAATATTAAGCAATGACAATAGCTGTAGGGGAGGGTCCATGTTCTTTATTGCAGGTGCATTTTGGAAAATCAGGATAAGGCATCAAAGAACAGAATCCTGCATGAAACTGGTACAAAGAACCCAAACAGATGCCTAAAGAACTAGTGATACATATGCAACCAGTGCAAACACCAATTTTTACAAAAGTTTCAAATACTGATCTTTTCCTTCTGTGTTCAGGGGATCACAGATCAGTTTCCCTCTAATTTTCTGCTCTTCTAAATCATATGCTGGTGGTAACATCTGCAAGAACTGCCATATCATACAAACTCCAGTAGTACACTGTGTCTCAGGATTTTCACAGGGAGACTTCAAAGGACTGTTCTTGGAAACACTGCCCAATACAGTAGCTGCCTCTAAGGACTGTGGATATACAGCAACATTTGTCAGTTAACCTACTCCTTTTGTACTAACAGAAGGACAGCTGAAGAGAAGATGATAAAAAATGCAAAATATTTCCATAGAAGTAGGCAATTCTGTATTTAGGAATGCAACTTTGAAGATTTTTATATAAATCCTGCCCTTAATGAAATAAAAAAATATTTTTTTTTAAATAAACCAAGACATTTATAGTTCTTTCACCTCCTGATTATCACTCCTTGACCCTTTCATAGGTTCAGTTCCATTTACTGGCAATTTGGGTCATTCAATTCAGCTACGGAAATGCATTCATAGATAGTATATACAAACTACACCCATGTATTAGGTATATTTGACAAGTCCAAGAAATCTTTTCCCTTTTTCCTTTTCTTTTATTCCAATGCGCTAGTGCAATATGACGTGCCATTTTTCTTGATATAATACCCTTGAACTTCATGTATCCCTTCCCTTTACTGTTCAGGTATTGTTTTCTGACACATGTAAATGTTAACAGATGTGAGAAGCAGTAAAAAAAGCATGTGGTATAAATGCTTCTTTCTGGCACATAAAAAGCACTTTCCATAGACAGAGAAAGCATTTGCAGCACCATGTAGCCTTCATTTTCTGTTGGCAGGTATCGATATTCTAAGGCTAGAGTCCAATATTTTTGCACAGTTTGCACGTCATACCAGTAAATAAGCACAAATACAAGCTGTTTGGAGAATGTACAGGGCATATGTAGCATTTCTGAATTCCAAAAGCAATGCACAGCCAAATCATTTAAATATTCAGAACAATTAGGATTTTGCTATTACTATCCCAGAATTGTGATACTATATTATGACAACACAATCATAGAGTAATGCAGAATGGAGGGACTCTCAGGAGTTCTCTAGCCTAGTGTCATGCTCAAAGCAGAGTCAGATACGAGGTTAAGCTGGGTTGCCCAGAGTTTTTAAGTCTGATCTTTAAAAACTTCAGGAATAGAAATGACACGACATCTTTGGCAACCTATTGCAATGTTTGACTGACTTGGTGGAGAAAATGTTTTTCCCTGTGCTCAGTTACTCTTGGTTTAGTTTCTCATCCTCTTGCCATGCCTTGCTGTGAAAAGCCTAGCTCCATCTTTTTGATGACTGAACTCCCTGTAGGAACTGCAAGGCTGCTATTGAGTCCACTTAAAGCTCTCTCTTCTCCAGGCTGAAAAAACCCAGTTTCCTTAGATTCTCCTCACAGAGCTTCAGGTTCTGAACATCCTGGTAGTCCTCTGCTGAACCTATTATGGTTTATCCATATCTTCCCTACATCAAAGACCAGAGCTGGGTGCAGAATTCTAGGTGTGATCTAATGAGTACTAAAGGCAACAACCACTTCCCTCAACCTATTGGCTGTGCTCCTCCCTTAAGTCCAGAGTTGTGACTTCTTTGCTGTCAGGACACATTGCTGGCTAATATTCTGCTTGTTTTCTACAAAATCTTCACACCCTTTTCAGTTAAACTGCTCCTGAACATGTTGGTCTCTAGCCTGTATCACTGCAAACAGTGATATCTTTCTAGATTTTTTCACTGCTACTGAAGAAGTAGCCCAGGGGGATTTAAAAGCAGAAAAGGCAGAAGTCCTGTACCAACAAAGCTTAAATCTGAAAGAAATCTCAGATGGTCTCCATGTACTGGTTATAATAACTTAGAATGACTCACTTTCCTTCAGCCACAGTCACTGCAGCTTCCAGACTCAGAGAGGGGAAGCAGGAATCACAGGGTGTCACGTTTGCAGGAAGTATAGAGGTTTGCATGGAATAATCTTGAAATAAGGGATTAATCATGTGATGTGTCCACAACAAGTTTTCTAAAGCAATGGAAAGTGTAGAAGAGGCTCCCCTGCTCACACAAAACATAAAAGATCAGTCTATTCAATACCCCAGAGTCCCGTGAACATGAAAGAAAATTATGAATAAAGAATAACTACATAAAAAAATACTTAATGCCCTTTTCTGTCCTGGCTTCTTTAGGTTTTCTGCCCTGTAAAAAAAAATCTTATTTAATTTTTTCTAATCAGAAGGAAATATGGACAAACTCCTTCAACAAGATTCATATCTATACTGGGAAGGTAGTCAGAGTTCACATAGAGCCTAAAATTTCTGGAACTAAAAACATACATTTCAGTACAACATCTTGTAGACTGACATAGCATTTTCAGTTGGTGGTGAGACTTGTCTTTTTTTTTTAATTTAGATTTAGTATCTGGCTTCTTCTACATGCAACATTTCCTGAAGGATGCTAAATTTCTAGCACTGTGATTTTCTAATTGCGTAACACTTCTTTCACAAAAAAAGACATTTTTCACATGTTTTTTATAAATCTAGCCTAAAAGAAAAAAAAATACTTTAAATAAAAGCATATGGTAGAAGCTTATCCAAGAAAGTATCAGTCTAGATCCAGCCAGCATTTTCTAACTTTCAACACCATAGTGCACACTGGAAAATATTAAAGCACCTAGTTTGAGTGTTACGTTACACATATTCCTATGAAAATACTTCTCATAAAATTAAATTATAAATAATAAAACATACTCCACAATCAAAGCATAATGAAGGTTAAGCTAAGTCACTGTTTCTAAACTAAAATTCAGGCCAATTTCCTGATTTTCCTTTTCAGCTGAACGAAAGTATAAGACAACATCTACCGTACTGAGACTCTTAAGAAGATGCACATGTAAGTTCTGGGGTGTTTTGTTTGTTTGTTTTTTCCCAGGTGGCACAAAGAAAACAGATTTCAAACCAAAGTCCCATGCACCAGGGAAGACTCTGACTTAGCAGCTGTACAAAATCCAGTACCAAGAAATTCCAGTGAAGGCAAAAAATGGGCAGGGCTGACACCCACTGATGACAGTGCTGATTCCCCCTTGCACAGAGTCTCTCCTCTCTGGGACTAAAGTCAGAGCAACCCCTGGTGCAGCCTACTTCACTCATTCTGAACATAAAGAGGTGAAACTGAAGCTGGGGTAGGAGAAATTCTGGTAAGATTACACCTGGCTTCTTTTCCTTTCTTGTCCTATTTCTGTCTTTTCTCTCTTCCATGAAACACATCTCCATTCTGGCAGCCACAGGAAAAAGGCAACTTTTTGGAATCACTCAAGAATGACTGAGGGGGTATCAGAAGTCCGAAGGATGCAGCCTGGGCTAAGGTACACCTGAACACAGTGGTAGCCAGCAGGCTGGCCAGGAACTCTTCTTTCTCATCGTTCCCATCCTCCCTCAGAAAGAGTACAGGAGCTGGAAAACTTGTGCCCTTCCTGCAAAGAGGTGCAGGAATCCAAGTTAGGATGAGAACAAACTTGCTGGCAGTTTTTTGTGCACTTAAACCGTCTCACCTATCCTAGGACTTAAGACAGGTGATTTGTCCTTGTTAAGTATTTTTTCTTATGTGACTGCCTGGGACAAAATGACTGCTGGCAAGATGAATCCCAGAAAATGTCAGGAAATGAGGAGAAAAGAAGAATAGGGTTTGACAGTCTCAGTGAAGTATTCTGAACGTATGATTACTGGCACTTTACCATGAGATGTTTACTTTTTCATTAGAATAAACAGTTTCAACGAACTACAACTGATTTTACATCATGATAGATTTGAAGTTTAAAATCCTTCTGGGTACAGCTTAATTTTTCCAGTTTTCCTACCTGCTGTCTGTCCACTTCTGTCTATTTTGTTTAGTCCCCTGCTTTGTTACAACTAAACTGAAAGGCATCTGGGACAAGGGCTATACTTCTTCAACATCTGAATGGGAACAGCATTCTTGAAAAGAAATCTCCTGACCCCACAATAATAACATACAAAATAAGAATATAGTTGTCATATTCTCCAATAAGGTTAAATGTTGCATTGCATTACTTTGGAGACATACATCCAACCTATATGCCCAAAGGGAATTATAATATGGTACACACACACATACTTGCAAATGTTTATATAGCTACAAAATATGAATAGACTCTACAGCTTTCTCTTCACCTCATCTGTTTTATTGTCTTTTTCTTATATAGTTATTTAGAGAAGGATGCCCTCCTTCTCTGCAAAGACACAATAAATGGGCAGAGAGCTGAATATCAGTGACAAGGAGAAAATCAACAAAATGTCAAATGGTGAAATGTAGAATAGTTTAAAAACTGCAAATTTGCAGACCACTTTAAAATACCCTAAGTTTAAAGGTTTTCCCATCTCAATTTGCTTCTTACAGGATTTCAGAGGAATATTGACAACTATTTCAGGTGTACATCTAACTGCCTATAAAAATATCATGCAAAGGTGAAGTAGCTAAATAAAACTAGTCTTCAAAACAATTTCTAATCTTTGTTCAAAAGGTACAATTATATGGAACTAATTGGAGACCTTAAAGACAGACAGCTTGAATCTACATTCAGCCGTAAGATGTTTGGTGGAATATTAAGAAAGAATTCAATCATCATGAACATTCCAATGTACAGAAAGTCTTATGGGATATGAAATTCATCCCATAAAAAACAATAGGCAGATCTGATAATCCAAAAGTGATGAAACCCAGGGTCTCACAGCATATTTTTATTTGAACCACTTTCTGTATTTTATTTTTGTTTCATTGTATTTTTCAAAAGAAGATTAACATATAAAAGGCTTTTGGTGGCATAAAGAGAATAAAGAACCTTTTTGCAATTTGAGTAGAGTGACATTTCAAAATTTTATTTTTCATTTCAATGGAAATTAATTTTATTAAGTTATGAGCCTGCTTACTTATTATATGGAATGGACATTCAAAACTATAAACTTATGTCATGGATGCCCCTTTCCTTTCATCATTTACTTTGGCTCAGTAACATGTTGGGGACTATCCTTCCTTTATATCATCGCAAGCCTGATCAATCTTTCCTTTTTGTATTTCCTGCTCCTTTTCAATACTTACCTGCTTTTTCACTCTTTGCTTTCATTTTCGTTTTGCAGGAGCATGACTTTTACCTTTCCTTCTCAAACACTACTGAGGAGGCAGCACAGGAAATTGAAAAAGAATTGCTAATTCAGTATTGTTTCAAATTTTTTAACATTACTGAGGATATAAATGTTATAATTTTGTCTATCTCTAGCAATCATAGGAAGATTATATGAAAGTTAATCAGGGGCAGTTGCAAATAAACTATCAGCAGCAAGTCAGAGGGAAAAAATGAGATTTAATCTGTCCCTTAACCCTGAAATTCTGAAGGGTTCTGCCTAAGTTCTCAGCAATGCCCTGAAAACATGATGTGGGGGTTTTTTCCCTTTGGTTTGTCTGATATTCCTGAAACGCACTCTAACTATTCTGTCTTTGAAGACAACACTGAACTGCAGTAAAGGGACACTACAGTTTCCAGACTTTTGACAAATTTTGCAATGTTTCTGTCAAGTGCATCTTATCCTGAGAACAGGGATCTGAGAACATAATCTGACTGTAACAGTATTTTTAAAGTATATTAGACTGGTATGCATGAGCTGACTTCAAATTCTCTTCTGTATTTAATTGCAAGAACTGATTTTGATCTCTAAAGTTAATACAGCTTTAGGTCAAATGCTCTAAGGGTCAGTCTCTCTTCCTACATAAGATCATTATAATCAAAACCAGCAAGGTGCTTTTGCTGGTAAATCTTACATATCAAAGTTTGGGATAAAAGCAGGAGGTTCCCCCTGTGAATTTGTACAATAGCATTTATTTGAAATAAGTAGCTAGCATATTTTAAAGCTAGTTTTTTTGTGGCACACAAGAAGACTGTTCTATAGTCTTATGTTTTAAGATGTGGGGGCAGCAACAGTGCATACATTTACATAAACTGGAAGATGAGTGGTACTGTTCAACAAATAATCTGATTTTAGACTAGTAAATGTACAAGTATATGTTCAATTAGAACACGGGGTAAATAAATGTATAGATGGTACGAACATACATCAGCTCTATTCAAACAAATATGAAACTGAATGTGATGAAGCAAGAAAAGATCTGGGGCTATTCATTGGCAAGGGTACACATATAGTCCACATGTTCATTCATATTAGTATGGTATCAGAAAAATAAATGTATGATACCATTTATTTCTCAAGATTCTCAAACTTGCTTCTTTTGTTACTAGAGAAAAACAAATTTTTTTATACTAAGGAGTCATCTTCCTATAATAAATGCAAATTTCGTTATGAACAGTTTGGTCAGTTGTCAAGAAACAGATTTACAAGTGCTGGAAATTTGCATGCTTTTAAAAAGTCTGCATTGTGGAAAAACACCATGTACACTTAGTGTGACGGATAAATGCTTTGGTTTTTTTGGTGACTGAAACAAATACAGTTGCTTGAATAAGCACTCTAATCAGGCCATATTCAACCAAAGTATTTGTGATTTGCATACAGTTCTTTAGAGGGAAGTGAGATGTTGTTTCAAAAATAAGCAAAACATCTCTCCAAAGCCACTCAAGGACTCTGGCCACAAAGTGCACGGATGGCTGCTGGCTTTTGGAAGCTTTGTAAGATCAGAGTACTGTGTTGCATGCAAAAAGCAAGCTATAATACCTGTCAACTTTTATATGTCAGAAATACTAGAGACCTTGATCTTCTTCCTTCCCCCTCTAAAGATGTAACTATGAAGTAAGGAAAAAAATTAATTAACAAAGGTTAAATTCAAAACTTTTTTCTGATTAGCACAAAAGCCTGTTCCTCAAATTTTTATTTTTAACATCTCAACTTCAATTCCAAGCTTCAGGTTTTGGAAATTTTTTTGGCTTATTCATTTGCTTGAGCTTTTTTAGTTCTATAAAAAGAAAGTTATAGTTGTGCTTGGGCAAGTGGAGGTTGTACCACATGCATAAAAACTCTGCTAAAGCTGGTTAAAGCATGCGGGGGAAGATGTGAAAATTAATTTTCTAAAACCATGCAACTCTGTGCTTTAACACAGGGGGAAAAAAAATCATGTGAACCTTCTACCTGAACGCTACTACAAAAGGCAAAAAGAATCACGAATTAAACCTGGCGTGGTGGTTACTTTGTCTCTTGGGTAGGATGAAACGGTTGGAGCTAACCAGCTACCCAAGACATTATTTCACAACATTAGTGCAAGCACAAGAACATTACTGACCACATGTTGGGAATTCTTGGGTGAGTATGTTTGAGGCATTCTGATGCCTAATAAAAACAGTATGTGGAAGATGATTTAAGAGAAAGTGCTACTCCCACACGGGGAATGTACTCTCTACTTCATCAGCTCCCCACTCAAACAGGCTACTTTTTCATTTAAACAGTGCATCATGGGCTTGATTCATGATGACAATTAAGAAACTTAACATCCTTCTCTGAACAGAAGTATCTTTATGCAGAATATTGTAAATTTTGTGAAAGAGTGGGTTCTCAAAATACAATTCACTCGTATGCATTTCTGATGCGGAAGAATTAAACAGACTATCAGTTTCTCCTCCCACACTTCAGGATGTCAACAAATTTTTAAGGATAAGTAACATCTATATATAACTGCAAATTTTATGAGGATTCTTGGATTATGAAACCAAGAACAGAAAGATTACCAGAAAAAGCCTGATCAATCAGAAGCCAAGTCAGGGCTTCATGGAGTCTCTAACTGTATCTTACATTGAAAATTTTTCTGTCCAAATAATTTGAAATTACATTATTGCCTCACCCAAACATTTGGGCATCTTTTCAGTTCTAACCAATAGTTATTGGCAGTCCCTCTGCATCTGCTGCATGGGCAGTGTGCAAAACTGTTCAGCATAGTAAATCCATGAAGGGGGAAACCGTTGCACTGAGCTGTGACACATTTGCACAGGAGATTTGACCTCTGTGGTTCTGCACTGTGAACTGCAGTTTGCAATTGTCTCTGTCTGCACTTATCATGGAGAACTGTATTGTCAGCAGTTTGCGACCTCATCATTTACCACCCTTCCCATTATCATTTATGAAACACCAAATGCCAAGATCCTCTGGCTCCAAAATTTCATCCTAATTCCTACACTTTGATTCCTGAATTTTAAACAGTTCTTTATCCTCTCTAGGCTCTGCCTTCTCATCACATAGCATTTTAACTTCTTTAATAGTTTTGGGTGAAGAGTGCTGCTCAATGCTTTCTTAAAATCCAAGCACAGTCAATTCCACCTTTCCAACAGCAACAGCATTATTGCATACCAATAGAGTAATCAACTGATGGAAAGACAAAAATGCTTTGAGAATCAAAAGACTAATAAAATATTCTCTATACCATGAATGTTCAGGAAATGCAGTGCCAAAGCATGACAGACCTTTTTTCGATAAATACACGCTCCCTTAGGTTATAATGCCTCCAGAGTCCAGCAATTATGTCTCTCTGGAATTCTGAGAAGGAGCTAATCCAGTCAAATGAATGTTGTAGTTGTGCAGATTGCACAGACACAATGTAAGAGACAGAAAGAGCAAATAAACCTGGATTCATCCCACATACCTGTGGTCAGGGTAGATTGTAGACAACAACTGGTGAAGGGCAGGATCTTCTGAGGGGCAATTTTGATTTTAGGTTGATTTGATTTCGGTTTTATTCAAGACCTTGATATTATAAACTTTTGTCTGTTTCCAGAGAGCCCTAATTATGTATCTTATCCTAGTATTTGGAATGGTCATACCTGTACAGCAGTATGGAAACACCTTTATGAGTTGCTGCTTTCTCAATCCTATGTCATGGAAAAGTTTTTTTTTCATTTTTTATCTATACCTTCAACACAAATACAGTGAGTAAGCTAGAATCAGCCTAAAGGCACCTTCTATTTAGCTTTACAGTTTCCCTAAATCCAAAGGTAACATGTAATTTGCAGTGTATCAGACTCTTTTGGCAATTGAAAAGTGTTACTGGCTAATATTCTCTCACTTAAACATTAAATTTTTTTCTTTAAAGCTTCCAGAGATCAAGAATTATCATAAACCATGGCAAGAAATTCTGCACTGACTAGCAGCTGATAAATACAGCCAATAATTACCCTTGGAGATAAAAGCAAAATGAATTAAAATCAAGTTTTCAATAAAATGAAATCATATGAACTTTCACTTACAGTCCAAGAGAAGATACAGTTAGCTTTCACATGTAATTGATTGTAAAATGAGACAATTGCATCAGCAATTCATATCCTGTCCCAGCCCTCACTCAAGACAGGACAGAATTCTCATCAGGCTCGTGCTGCCTGGCAGCCTTGTCAGGTCTTTAGATTTGATGCCAAAGTGCAGAACACTGACCAGGAACATTAACACTAGAGCCCATCCCATAATGCACACACTGCAAATGGGCTTTTCCTTAGCACCTTTACCCTGAAAGTGTAATCACTTAAAATCACTTGTGTCCTATCACTTGAAAGATACAAGAGAGCACTCTTTGCAACGGCGATGTTGCAAGAGAGATTACTATGAGTAGGGCTTGAAGCCAAACTGAACTGAGTGATGGATTCTACAGGAAGAACTTTTTTCCTGGTATTTCTTATGTTCAGATTCTTTGAATAGCTCCTTACATACAAGGAAACTATTTCTGATCAACTGAATGTCAAAAATAATTACCTGGCATTCTGTCCTTACACTTGAACCCAGCGTCTCTTAAAATAAGAAAACTAATTTCATATCTGACAGTTCAGCTAAGATACTACTCCATAAACATAAAAATATTTTAATGCTCTTCTTTCTTATTATTGCCAAATTAGAAAGAAATGATTCACACAGTCACAAGGATAAGACTGGTGCAGGGAGCTAAACAATTGCAAGAAGCTGCTCTGTGTATTTCTGTGGTTTGGAAATAGTGCCAAGTCAGAAGGAAAAGACATTCTCTGCATTTTCTAAAGCAAGATAAATACAGAAAAGAAATATAGATGAAAGATGGAACTGCTATCTGTGGATTCTGCCAGATTCCTTGGCTTTTTGGCACACCTAATGAAGCTGGCAGACTTAGCCAGTAGCAATCTTTTCCATTAAAAGAAGCAGCATATATTTTGATTTAACATACTTTGTTTGTGCATTTTTAAGCTTCAAAAATGTCTATTTAAATTTTTTAATGATTCCTTCTGCACAGTTGGCTGCAATTGCCCTTATTTGAAATGGCTCATTTATCACTAAAAGAGCTGCAGGGCACAGCTACTGTTAAACAGCTCCAACAAATGTACAGCTTAGTGGGACAAGCTTCTTTTTATAAGACTAAAAGATGTTTAAAATGTGCCAAGAGGAGCTTTATGCCAGCCTCTAGGTTTGTTATCCAAATGTTACAAAATTAGAGATCTCCTGAAGCACAGAGTTTGGGCAAAAATAAGCTGATCTCCTTCAGGCCGCTGTTTTTTCCCATTCACAATCAGCCAGATTTTAACAGAACACTCGCTACATATCATAAACTTCAGTAATGTGAAATTTTGAAAAAAGTAATTCCAAACTCTGAGGTTTAATCTATACTAAAGCCAAACTTCATTACCTTTGTCAATGGTGCAAAAGCAAAACGTGAATGGTGATATTTTGCTTATTATGAAGGTAGAATGGCTACTGGCTCCTGCTTCCTGGAGCTGAAACTGTAAGCAAAATGTTTAAAGCAACTTGGCAGTTGCTAACACAATGAAAACTGGTGTAACACTGTCAATTTACATTAATCCTTCTGAAATGGAATAAAAGATCCTAGTTTGTGACTACTTTATGGAATCTCTTATATCCAAAATTTAAGTGTGATGTGATCAATACATTTGTGGGTGAAGGGATTTGGCATTATTTTCTGTAGACAACAGACATGCAGAAATTTTGGAATCTAGTGCCCTCTTTCTTGATGTCCAAGAACTGTAACAACTGTTATAAAAAGCAACAAGCATCAGCTTGGAGTGTGTGCCAGACACGCCGTATCTCCAGCCTGAACTGTGGAGCCTGAACAGAGCAAACCACTACAGTTACAAAAGGGGGTTTTTCTAAACTTAAATTTACAACATAAATATGAAAATTGCAAATACATACCATTATGCCCCAATAGTACTATTGCACAGATATTACATGAAATACTTTGGATTGATTTATGAAGATGTATTAAACCTTGCTTTATAATGTAAAACTCCATATTGTGTATTTAATGTTCTCATCAAAGGCCCCCACAAGAAAACAATCAAACCTGTTGCCAAATACTCCTAAAGAAGTGGGTGCCAGTGCTTTTGCATTTCATTTTCTATACTCCAGATAAATATAGTATGTGACAAAAGGTTGGTTTTAGTATGTTTTCAGTAGAAATTAATAGTAATTGTCTTCCATGTTTTGTAATTCACATCAATTTATTTCACAAAGATGGTCTTATGAAAGTCCTTGCACATAAAATGGTTAGCCAAAACTTCTTGTAGGGATTTATGACTTTAGCAAACAATGAGCAGTTTTCTGGAAGCTCTGCACAATAAATTACAGAAGTTGTATTTTTTAACACAGTCATTATAAAAAATCTTCCAAATATGAAATCTATGCTTCACAGTAACTTTCAGAAATTGCAGTTAAACAAACTGGGTTTATATCTTGGAATATTACAAGGCAATAGAAGATCCTAAACTTTCTGCCACTAAGAACTGAAGTCAAAAAGGACAAATACCTCCTATTAACTCCTCACATGATTCAGAAGATATCTTATAGCTGTTATGCCTTCTTTGCTAAATAAACCAAAACCAACCATCCAACAAGCCCAAGCTAAACACATCCACCTCTCTCTACCTTCCCTCCCAGGCATGTCTTGAGGCTGTATCCTGATGAAAAAAAACAATTTAAAAAAATATTAAAAGGTATGATTATACTAACCAAGTCCCATTCTTAGGGCATGAGTGTCTTCTTTGACCACTTTATTCTACCAAGCAGTTGAAATTTATTTTTCAGCATTCCTGATGTTCCTATAAACTACCACAACTGATATTCCAGAAGGCATCCATTAGTATTTTGTAACAAAAGAAAACAGAGCACTTCCATGTTGGACAAATAATAGCATAAACCAGACCTCAGAGTAAGGCTAAAGATCAGTAAGGCTAAAGATGCATGGGTGGGTTGGATAGACACTTTCAATAATAAAAAATATTAGAATGTGTACAAAAAATCTGCATTTCAGGTATGTACCCTAATCATTAAGTTAATGGTTCCACTAGCTCAAAAATAATTAGTTCTGTATGTACAATGGAACAAGAACAGGAGAAAATGGACTTTTTCATAGTGCAGCACAGAAATTTGGAAAATAAAAGCTGTCCAGAACAATGCAAAATTCAACAGAGACTAATTTACTTTGACTTCATGTAGCCGTCAGCACAGGCATGCACATACAAAAACCTGCCAGCAGCACCAGCTATGGTTCCCATATGGTGTGAGTGCCTTACTGGGTGACTGGCTACTCTCCAGTGGCTCTAGATTTTTACAAAAAGCTTACAGTCAGTATTCGTTATTTACATTTTACTTGACTGGGTTGCAGCTATGAATTAGCAGTAAAAACTATCAAATATGAACATATAAATATTTTACATGATTTTTCTAGCACTCCAGTCCTGTCTGTTCACCTCCACCTCATTGTGTGTGACATTTAAATTGAAAGTTTTCTGGAGTCATCTTCTTCTCATGCAGGTGCACATCACTCCCTAGCAAAGTGAACCTCTTATCTGTGCTCAGTGCCTTTAAGCACCTACAGTACACAGAAAAAATTGCATAAATAGAAAAATTCAGAACTTTTCTATTTCTTAGCTAATTAGTTCAGAATTCAAGCAGAAATTTCAAGTCAAAATATCAAGGGATCCTTGTATGAGATACTGGAAATCACCTCAGTGCAAAGATCTCCTTAAATGTTTTAGAATATTTATGTACCATCTGATTGGGTACCTGCAAAGGTAGAATTTCATTGGCAGGCAGAACAAGCATTTTTTTAACTTCACCCTTTACAATCAAAGTCACTGGTCTTCTTTTCACAGACCTTTATACACTTCTGTATCTATAATTCAAAACTATTTACCACTTTCTCAGCCAGTAAACTCCTTCAGTTTTCTAATGAATCTTATCTCTGCCAAAGCTGCAATCCTCTACTGTGGAAAGGCAATATTTTGTTTTAAAGGCATTACAAGAAGAGTCACTGTGTTGGTCTCTGAATATTTTCCTTTCTAAAACAATAAAATGCTTGAACACATTTTGTGGTTGCTTTTGAACTCTGAATTATTTTTACAAAAATGAAAGCTAAGTCATCTGACATTTATAAAGTGTTTTGACAAAAATTAAAATCTGATCTAATCACCTAGGAAAAAAATCAGCTTATATCACAAGGTCTAAATTCACTGGTGATTTTTACTCCTGTGCATGAAGGCAAACATACTAGCATGCAAAGGTTTAACCTGGGGATCTGTTTCCAGAAAGACATGGAAGTCAATGTAGAAAATTGGCCAAATATGAATTTTGAGGGCAATACTGTGGCCAAACAGAATGATGAAAATCTCTGATGTTTAAACAGAGCTTACACAGAAACAGGGAAGTTATTTTACCTGATTTAAGTATTCATACAGACATTACTGGAATACTGAATTTTGTTCTGAAGTATGTTGCAATTCAAAACTTTCAAAATTATCAAAAAATCAAAATTTTGAACTTCCAAAAACGAAGTTCAAAAATATAAAAAATCAGAACTGACACACAAATATAATTAAATAATTTAAAGGTAGAAATTCCATCAGTGATTACACTTGCCTAGCTAATCAAAAATATGGCAATGAGACAAGCAATTTAATTTTTTTCAATAAGAATGTATATGAGAACAGAAGTTATGTAGGGCTTGTCAGCTTACCAAGCAAAAGTATCATACATGTAACTGCATAAGATAAAGCTAGACAAACCTTAGTCTACAAATAAGGTGCAAATGTTTTTATGGGGAAGGTATTTAACTACTGGAACAAGTTATGATGTCTTGGTGGATTTTCCATTGCTGGAATTTTTTAAGTAAAGAGTCAGTGTTTTTCTAAAAGATATACTCTATTCCAAACAGAAAAAAAATGAAGCAATGTCTCTGGTTTGCATGAGCAAGGCTAGTCAGACTCGGTCATTAAAATGATCCTTCCAGCATTATAACCTATGGACCCACAAGTATGTAACACGAGACTAGTGTCCAGTTTACCAGACTATCTCATTCAGGCCCCTTAAATATTGGCATATTACCTCTCTTCCAGCCCTGAAACTTCCCCTGTACCACAAGCTTGCTGAAAATCAACATCCAGGAGGATATTAATTAAAATTCAGCTGTCTGAAAGCTAGCTGTTTAGTCTGAGCTAGTCACCTAGGTCCTTCTTACACTCAGTGGAGAAAATTAGGCACTTTCATGAGTCTATTCCTTGCAGATATCTTGGGCATCTATTTTCAGCTAGGAACAGTCTGCAGGTGTCTCTCTGTTTCCATTGCCTACAGAAGGTGTCTTAGTTTAGACTACTTTAAACTCTATACCTAAAAGTGGCCAAAGTTAGATGAAAGGAATCCATCCTTAATACTCCAAAGATCTCTTTCAAAATGCTTGGATTCAAGTTAGTTAGATCCACTAATTTAAAACATCTGGCATCATTAGATCATACTCAAAGTGTGCTTCTATTACAGCTGGGGAGATTGAGTTTCATCACCATCATAGCATATAAATTCAACTCATCTGTATTCTTCTAGGAAAAGAAAATTAATATTTTAACAGCTTTTTCTCACTGCACTATTATCCAGAATTCTGTCATTCCTATATAATAATGAAATGGACTGTATGCTCATTTTTAAAAGTTCTCCACTACCTTGGATGGGATTCACCCCATTAAACATAGATACCTACATCATAGATGTGCAGAGCTGACCTTTGAACCTGCACTGTCATTACTGCCAAAGGAAACTAGAAAATATTGCCAGTAGAAACCAAGATCCCTTATCTTTGCATAAATGTCCAAATTAAAAGAGATGAAACAGTGAAAAACCTATTCCTCTTCCTTGACTATTATAAGAATTGGGATGACTATTTCAGTTTGGCATGTGCACAGCATAAACATTTAAAGTTAAGATGAATTACTAATTTGATTAATTTTGTCCTCCCACAGCCTGACTTTGGCTGCTTATTTTCTCTTGTTCTTACATTTTCATTGCTTTAATAATCTCCTCAGAGACTCCTCAGAGACTCATTAGCCTCATAATAAAAGACTGGTCTCAACTCTGTAGGTGATGAGGCCATCCAAACTTCCTAGGCCTTCTTTACACAGAAATCATCATCATCATCATCATCATCATCATCATCATCATCA